>CAUYLG010068205.1:0-65005 GCA_963573385.1 Cacajao melanocephalus
CAGAGCTTCTGTACAGCAAAAGAAACAATCATTAGAGTGAACCAGCAACCAACAGAATGGGAAAAAATTTTGCAATCTACCCATCTGACAAAGGGCTAACATCAATAATCTACAAAGAACTAAAGCAGATTTACAGGAAAACCAACAAACAAACAAACCCATTCAAAAGTGGGCAAAGGATATGAACAGACACTTCTCAAAAGAAGACATATATGAGGCCAACAAACATATGAAAAAATACTCATCATCATTGGTCATTAGAGAAATGCAAATCAAAACCACATTGAAATATCATCTCATGCCAGTTAGAATGGCGATCATTAAAAAATCTGGAGCCAACAGATGCTAGAGAGGATGTAGAGAAATAGGAACACTTTTACACTGTTGGTGATATCTACCTTTCTAACAAATTTTTAAGTGTACAGTACATAATCAGCAACCGTGGACTATTGATACAAAATTGTACAGCAGATCTCTACATCTCTAGAGCTTATTCATCTTAACTGAAGCTATTCTTGTTGATTTGTAACTCCTCATTTCCTCCATCTCCTGGTAACCACCACTCCAACCTTTGATCCTATGAATTTGAGTATTTTAAATACTTCGTATAAGTGGAATCATGCTGTATTTTTCTTTCTGTCTGGTTTATTTCACTTAGCACAATATCCTCAAAGTTCATCCATGTTGTTGCATGTTACAGAATTTTCTTATTTTTTAAGACTGAATAGTATTTTATTGCATGTCCATGCCACATTTTCTTGGTTCATGCATCTGCATATCAACATTGAGGTTGTTTCCACATCTTGGCTACTGTGACTTGTACTGCAGTGAACATGGAAATGCTATCATCTCCTCAAGATCCTGCTTCCTGCAGAAGAATTTTCTGAATAAATACCCAGAAGTGGGAATGTGGGATCATGTAGTATTTCCATTTTTAATTTTTTGAGTAGTTCTGTGTTTTCCATAGCAGCTGCACTGTTTTGCATTCTCACTAGGAATGTGTTAGCCGTATGAACTTATGATAACCTTGTATTTTAACCTGTCAATAACTTGCATGCATGTAAAATTTTCATATATTTATATCATGTTTCAAAAATAGACTGTATTGTTTTTTTGAGCAAGGATCATACCTTATATATTCTAGCATAAGAGATGATCACTAAGTATTTGTTAACATTTCATTAGCATTACTATACCACAAAGAACTAGGAATAGACATCAGAAGATTTGGGCTTAAGTTCCAATTATGCTTTTAACATTTGCATAATCTTGAGAAAATCAATCCTTTTGAGACTACTTCTTTGCTTATATGATTGTACATAATTTATCAGTTAAAAAAGCAGGCAGGCAAACTTGGAAAGAAATTTGTATGACGGCTTATAGGCTTTGTTTTCTTCTACCTTGGGGTCCACCCCTTGAAGGTATGTTGTGCCCAAAAGCAGAGCCATGCAGTCCCATTCCGCTTATTCCTAATTTGGCTTCTCTAGATGCTTCATTGTAATCATACAAGCAATGTGTGAACAAGGGCTGTGGTGCTGTAGCAGCCTTGCTGTGAGAAATAATGGACCTCCTCTTCTTTAATACAGGAAAGAAAGGATCCCATTCATCTTCCAGTTGCCAATACACTGTATTTGTCTGGAAGCTCAAGTCTTATAGATTAGAGCTACAGCTTTAAAATACAGTTTGCAAACAAGTAAAGTGTTTAGTAAAAATTCAAAGTAAGGCTGTATAAGGAAGGACACGCTGCCCATGAAAGAGAAACCAGGCAGCTAGATGGGCTTCAAACAGAGGTAAAAACACAAAGTAAAAGCGTTTTGGATCCATAAATCAATTTATGGATTTGATGCTTCTCTTAATGTTAGGACAGCATGACATTATAGTCACATAAAAGGACGCAAACCATAAGGTCAAATGCTTCCCTGCTGGCCACACACTGCCTGCCTTTGATTACTATTTCTTGTTTCTGCTTTAATTGGCTATGGGATGATTTTGTCCTATGTGAACCATATATTTGATATGAATTCTTATGTTTACAAAGACATAATATGTCATAGCTTGTATTACACATATGTATCTTTAGCATAACTTTTAGGAATGTCTATATCATGGAATTGTTGTTTGAGGTATTTGGGAAATCCTTATAAGGTAAGGCATGTAATAAGCTCAGCATACTTGTATCAGCTGTCTAGATAAGGTAGGAATAATAGTTCATTTGATTTTGAGAATGGAGGCTCTTGTTAATGTCAATGTATATTTACCTGCAGGCTACAAATGGAAGAGGGTTCCCAGGTTGAAAGAAACTAGAAAGTCTAATAAAACCATGAATCAGAGCTAGACAGATCATTTAGGATCTGACAAAATGTGGTTTCAAGGCATCATCAATAACAGTAATGTTGGGATTCTGTAGAGCTTTTTATAGTTTAATTAGTATTTTCATACACATTTTCTTGTGTTATCCAGGCACAGTTCTATACGAGACATGTTGTTATCTTCACTTTACTGAGGTGGAAGCAAGGACAGACTTAATGAGTTAATAATTGTCCTAAGTCTACCACTCACCAGCTTAAGCAAGTAACCTAATGTGTCAGTATCTTGGGTTCTTCAAGAGAAAAATGGGGATGATTATAATACTTACCTTATGTTGATGTTGTGAGACAGAAATGAGTGAATGCTTTTGAAAAGCAAAGAATAGAGTCTGGCATGCAGTAAGCATCCATAAATATTAGCTGAAGATTTTGCTGATAGTATGAGGAAGGTCTAGGATTTAAACATGGGTTTTCTGATGTTAAGTTCAGTAAGTGACCTATCGTGGCATAGCTGTTCTTTGAGTAGAGGAGACTGGAATGGAATCGGAGGCCTTAGATTCTGGAAGTGTGTGTACTTGTGTGTGTTTGCAGGGAAGGAAAGGTAGTAAAAGGAGCTCAAGCTAAAAGTATAAACAACAAGATCAGGTTAGTCACCATGAAACATAAACTGAGAGAGGGGGCCTTATATTAACTCAACCCTCTCTTCTCTGGGAATTCGGTCCGATGACTTTTAGGATGGGCACTGTTCCCAGGAACTGCCAGCCTGAGGGCTGTGGGCAGCGATGAGGAGTGGACAACCTGGCTGCCCATGACATCATGCCAGCTGGTTTACATGTCATATCAACTTGGAGAATAAAAATCCCAGTGATATTTCTTGATCTTTGCTGACAAAGAAGTAATAAAATACTGCTTTTAGATTGTGCCCTAGAATCTTTTGTGACATACAAAACAAGAAGGCTAAAAGTCATGAGTCAAGTCCCTAGTTTGATTGAAAGACTTTTGAAAGGAAATCCATACAATCTCTGGTTGTTAATCTTATAAATCCTGGCATATTTATGCCTCACACACTACTATCTCTAATATGGGGGTTAAGTTTGGATAAAAAGAAAGAACTATGTAATAACTGTAAGTTTCTACATTGTGTTCTGCAGAAAGTTACTAACAAGTAACACTTCTGGGATTTTCAGCCAGTTTTAAATCTCTGAGTATCAATTCTATCATTGGAAAGGGAATCCTACTTTATGAAATTATTATAAAAATCAAATGAGAAAATACTTTGAAAACTGTATGATGCATGATGATTAATAATCTACGAATTTAACATGAGCTTATCCTTCCGTTCAATTTTCACTTGTCTAATCTCAAACTCTCCAAGGTCATTGGCTGAACGCGAAGGAGAACCATATAATTAGAATTGCCAATCATACCAATGATATTAACAGAGTGGTTGAAAATGCACAAAATTTCCAAGTGATAGATTACACAAACCTGTTAAGACATAGGAAGACTAAAGTCAGAATGACTAAGTAGAAGGCTCTTGTAAAGGGCCGCTTTAGAGAAAATGGACCTTCTATGATTGAGATGATGAGGGCGTCTGAAGTTAGAAGGAGAAGCTGCATTTGTGAAGAGGTGATGAATTCAATCCTAGATGTGTTACAACCTTGAAGCAGAATTTCAGAGTCATCTTGATTTATTCATCTCTACTGTCATTTTAAGTAATTTGCCAAGCCCTGAATAGTCCCTCTTCTCAATACCTGGCAATAATGATCTTTCTTTCATCTCTGCTTGCCAAGATCCTCATCATTCTGTGCTGACAACTGCCACAGGCTCCTCATGGTCAGCCTGCCTTCACGCTTGCCCTCCTGATTTCCTCACTCACCCTATTGGTATCTAAGATGCTAAGTAAAAAAAAAAAAATGTATATTTTTAATCACTCATTTCCCAAGTAACATATATTTAGGAGCCTGTTGATCTCTTACTTTGTTTAGCCTTAGTGAGCCAAAAATTTTACATTGGGAGGACGGCTATATGCTGGGCTAACTCATTATTTCAGTTCAAATTTTGCATGAAAACTCTAAGGTTCTTTGTGACTCCTTTCAGAGGACTCATCAATAAAGTAAATGGTTATTCTGAAATTGTTGCAAGGCTTACAGGGAAGTGATGTGTGAATACAGTGAAATGCTTAAATAAGATATACCAAGTGATGAGCTCATGCCTTAAAGTTAACCAAATAGTCATAAAAAGTTTACATAAACCTTATGTTACAAAGCTTACATTTGGTTGCAGTAGTTTTAGAAGTTTTACTGAGAAATGAAAAGGTATATGGAATACTATGGAAAATTCTAGAATAAGAAAAAAGTGTTTCCTAATGTTCCAATGATATCTAAATGTATGTTATGAATAGTTGCAGACAGAGAGTATAGTAATTTCAGTTTGATTATAAAATGAAAATGAAATCAGGTAAAGATTCCTGAGTGGATATATCACTTTCAGTCAAGACAGTAGTTAAAAGTCAACCAGTTGGTAATTTCATAGAATCCTGGAACAGAGACTTAATGGTAGTTCAGTCTAATGTATTTGATTTCTTTTAATATATAGGGCTTTATAAACTAAATTGCCTTTATTTCTTTCTATGATTTATGATATCCACAGTCTTTAATGGTAAAATTATCAACAAATAAGTCTATTAAAGGTCATTGCAATCACTATCTTGCAGGATATGCTTGTGTGCTCTTGACCTTTGAACATTAAACTGATGGTTGAGCATCACAATTTTGAAGGTCATTAACTGTGATGGATCCATGAAATTAAATGAGATTGCAAGAAAGAAAGCTAAAAGCTGTCAGTAGCAAAGATAAAAAATATATGTATATATATTTGTGTGTGTGTGTGTGTGTGTGTGTGTGTGTGTGTGTATTGAAAGAGAATGGAGAAGGAGAGGGAGGGAGAATACAGGAGAAGAAAGAGAGAAGAGAAAATAAATTTTATTAGTATATTGAAGGAAAGGAAAAGTCAGAAAATGTTTGTACTTATGTTGAGGAAATATGTGGTATGCTGATAGGAGAGCAGAAGTTCAGGGAAGATTAATTTGTAATCAGTATAATGGTCACTTTACTACCTTGGAGATTTTTTAGTCTCCCTTCTCAGCTCCTGGATATCATATTCCCTGTGTGGAAATGCTAAACGGATTTGGTCAACCAAGAAGTTTTTGGTCTTGGATAAATTACTTCAATTCCGTGTCATTTATTTCATCAAATATGAAGCTTAGTATGATAACAATTTCATATCAGTAGAGAGGAGCTGTTTCTTTTTCTGACACGTGGGTATTTATGATATTCTATCTGTGGAAAATACATTATCCTGATTGCTTATGTACAGCAATTAACATACTGCATTAGTTATTGTTTCCTTGGATCCCTGACCACACTGTGAGCTATTTTATAGCAAGACCTACTTATTTATCTCGATAATTCCAATATTAGGCTCAGGGCCTGACTCATAGAAAATGGTCATAAATGATTATTGAATTCAAGGAAGTTTTAATTTCATCAAAAGGGCTTATAATAGCACATGAGCCAATTTTACTCTACAAATGACTTAGTATAGTGAGTTCAAAGGCAAATTTTTATGCAGAACTAGTAGCAAACCAATGGCAAATATTTTTAAAATAAAATTGTATAGTACAAGATTTATTCTATAAATAGCTCCATGACAGTGAGGCACAAAAGGAACTTAGAGATATACTATATTGTGGAGAAGTCCTGGAATGATGGTTAGTTTTAAGTGTAGTTGCTCATTAAAATGGAAAATTATTCTTAAGATGATCCTAGAACATTTTTAAAAAGTTCAATCACAACAATAAGAAAACTTTCTGAGGCAACTCTATTTGTTTCAGAATCTTTTTTAGAAACTTACAGGACTTTTTTTTTTTTTCTGAGACAGAGTCTCGCACTGTCACCTGGGCTGGAGTACAATGGTGCAATCTCAGCTCACTGCAACCTCCATCTCCCAGGTTCAAGTGATTCTCCTGCCTCAGCCTCCTGAGATTACAGGCTACCATGACCAGCTAATTTTTTTGTAGTTTCAATAGAGACAGGGTTTCACTATGTTGACCAGGCTGGTTTCAAACTCCTGACCTCGTGATCCATCTGCCTTGGCCTTCCAGAGTGCTGGGATTACAGGCGTGAGCCACGGCACCCAGCAAAATTTACAGGACTTTAAGCATGGAAGAGTCAGGGAGCTGCGAGAAGGAGGAAAAAGAAAAGAGAATTGCCTGATGTCCCAAAGATGTGTAAATGTGTGTTGTAAATAGTTGCAGAGAGAGTACAGTATTGAGAGTTTGATAAGAAAACCCTCTTTAGTACTCAAATAGCACCACTTTGTGTCATTTGCATTCGCAATAGTGTACTCTGATTATCATTTACGCCATGGGACACACAATATGTTGGATTTACCTCTGATATTTTCCCCCTCTTTCCTTAAACTTTCTCCCTCAGGCACCTACAAGGCCGAGAGAAAAGCCAGAGTGTTAATACACAGAAACAGAAGTCTTTTTAAATACTGCTATGAAACAGCACAGCTTGCCTTCCCGACAACCAGGCAGAAAAGGCTGAACTTTAAGTCAAGTCAAGCTCAGGGTGGTGGTGCACTGGCTTTCTGTGTGGAATGCCCTATGGGGTGAAAGATCAATTCAGCTTTGCTGAGTCGTGTCAGCAGTGGCTGTCTTTAAGATGCTGACATGGCTCCGGTTGACAGTTTGAAGAAATTTAACTGCTTTGATGAGGTTAAAGGGAGCAACCAACCAGGAATAGAAAACAAAACATAAGGCTGCTTAGAAGCCTGATTGCATGCTAGAAACGAGTTGTCAGCTGGCAACATTATCATGCCCATTACCTCCTTTTCATTAAAAAAAATAAAGAAAAACACAAAGAAGAATAAATAGAAGCAAATACAAGAAAAAAAGCAAAGTCTCCCACAAAAAATAGCACACTGTGTTAGACATTTGTCGGTTACTCTGGATGATACTGTTCAAAAAGTTTGGCTATAGCAAGTTAAAGGCACACAATGTCTATTGTTTTTGCTAAACCCTTTGAGAAGTTTAATGGGACCAATAAAAATTCACTTGGGATCATGGAAGGAATTACGACCTTTCTGTATCTATTGGGAAAAATAACAAAGTTGGTGTTTTGCTCAGAAAATAAATTTAACATTAAGAATTGCCGCTATTGTCCATACAATATAAAAACAAAAGTTTTGTGAAATATACCTAAATATGTCCTATACTCTCATTTTTTTAAATCAAGCAATAAGTGTTTATGTCTTGACCATTAATCATGGCCACTTAGCTTTAGTTGGAAGCAACTCAGTTTAGTAATGTGGAAAAAAGGTTATCAAAATATTTCCTTGAAACCTACAATAGCTGTTGCATGAAATAAAATATCTGGTCAGATCTATTTCTTCACTTTCTTTTAAAAAAGGAAAATTACATTTGTGTGACTCTTAGGATGTGAATACCCGTATTGTAATGATGTCGTCTGGTGGAGTTAGTCACAAAGCATAACCCTTCCAATTTGTTTATACTATCAATGAGAGAACAAATCTTTAATTACTTGAAATTATATGAACTGAGTGGCATTATTTATTTATTACTGTTGTAGGGATTTATCAGTGAAAAGAGCAAAGGTATCTTTCCTCATAGGGCTTAAATTGAGAGGAAGGGACCATAGATGGATGAAGAAAGAAAAAAATAAATATGATTATTGAGTTGCCTGGCTGGTATGCTGGAACATGATAAAGCCTATAGGAGATAAAGAAAGGTAGAGAAGGGAGAAAAGTGCTACGCTTAATGTTGCACCATCAAGTAGGGTGGTGATTGTGTGTTTCATGGAAAGGGAGAGATTAGAATTAAAAGGAGAAAGGGAGATACTGTGTGTATGGGGAGGGGGTGCAGCCGGGAAGGTGATGAGTGGAAGAAGGTTTCCTAACAGAGAGAACGACTCTTACAAGGCCCTAAGGCTGGCATGTGAGCTTGGCCAGTTCAAGGACAAGAGGGAGGCAGGAGATGACCAAATGCAGGAAAGTAGGAAATTAGGTTAGAGAGGGAATGGGCAGGGCAGATTATATATGTGAGTTTGGAGGCCTTCGAAAAGACTGATTTTCTCCGATAGAAGTAAGAAATTGTTAGAGGATTCTGGACAGAGAAGTGACATGATCTTACTTATGGTTTCAGAAGATGACTGGGGCAGACAGGGAGAGGGGATAGAAGCAGGAAAGAGTATTTCAGAAAGTCAAGGGAGAGGGCTCTGGCCAGTGTAATGGAAATCAGGGTGTTGAGAAGTGTTCAGATTCTGAATATATTTTGCCTAGTTTGCTTAACTTTTTGTTTAGAGATAATCATATAGACTTCTGTTGGCAGGGAGACTGAAGGAAAAAAAAAAGAAAAAAAGAATAATTATATAAGCTTAGAGAAATTTGCAAAGGTAGATTGAGATTTCCTGTATCCTACTCATCCAGCTTCTCCATGATGGTAACATCTTACATAACCATAGTATTAAGAATCAAAACCAAGAAATTAGTATCAACATACGCTATTAAGTCAACTCCAGACCCTATTCAAATTTTACCAGTTATTACAATGCCTTTTTTTCTGTTCCAGGACTCCACCTTTGTTGGTTTTTCTCCCTAAGTCTTCTTCAAACTGTGATAGTTTATAGTCTCTTTGGTTTTCAAAATCTTGTCTCTTTTGAAGAGTACTCATCAGTTATTTTGATGAATGTCCTTCAATCTGAGTTCCATGTTTTCTCATGATTTGAACAAGATATGCATTTTTTTGGGTCAAGAATACCACAGAAATGATTTCTACTTCTCAGTGCATCATATCAAGGGCTTCTTAATGTCTACATGTCTTATTATTGGTGCTGTTGTCTTTAATCACATGTTATAATGGTGTATTCCAGATTTATCTAATTGTAATAGTAATACTTTTATACTATGCAAATCTGTTTCTCAAAATTCTACCCACTCATTTTGTGTGTCCATCGATGGATCTGGTCTCCAACAGTTTTTTACTGTGGTGCTTGTCTAATAGTGATTTTCCATGTCTTTTCTACTTTTATTAATTAGAATTTTATTGTAAAGAGAGTGATTTCTTTTCCCCTAGGTATTTACTGGCTCTATTACTTATTTACGGGCTCAGGGAAATATCTCCTTTTTATGGGTTAAAATCCGATACCATCATTATTTCTTTTGTGCTCAAAATGTTCAACTTTGACTCTGGAGCGTTTCCAGCTTGGCAGCTCTGTTCTTTCTCAAGCCCCATCTTTTTTTTTTAAATCGCTTCCTGTTTCTGGTACCACAGGAAGCGACCTGCTCATCTTGTGTTTTCCGCTATCCCAGCTCTGGAATCAACCAATCCTCCACTGAGCCCTGGTTCCTTTGATTGGAAAATGGTGTTTAAAAACCATGATTGAGACACTAAGTAATCTGGCGTGCTCACTGCTGTTGGATTCCATCTTTGGGTCCACTCAGGAAATTCATGTGTAACCTGAGCCGTGTGGAGCAGATTCACCGTGCCCTGCTTATCGTCTTAGGAGTCTGGTGAGGGGACACCCACTCACAGCAAGTCACATGAAGCAGGGTTATTACTTACAGATAGACAGCAAGGGAAAGCAGAAGCCTAGGATTCTTCACCAGTAGATAGCACAAGGCTCAGGAAAGCTGGGGTGGATGAAGTCTTATCTGAGCATGCCTCACTTTCAGGGCAGTTGAGGGACCTGGAGAAACAGCCCACCCTGAGTTATTATAACCCTCGGCCATGTGATTTGCCATGCTAAGGAACTGAGGGACATCCTGTTTCTAGGGGGGACTGGAACAGACCCGGAACTGTGGTTTTAATAATGTTTTAACTTGCTGCCTTCTAGTCATATTTGGATACATTTTATGTTTGGGAGCCTTCTTAATATCTTTTAAAACTGTATATATGGTGTGTTCTTGATAAATTAAGGACATTAACTCTATTTGTGATGTAATTTGCGCTATTTTCTTCCAAGTTTTCACTTGTCTTTTGACTTTACCTATGATTTTTTTCATGCAAAACTGTTTTTATTTTTATGTAATCAAATTTATCAATCTTTTATTACCTCTGAATTTTGAGTCATAGTCAGAAAGCCTTTTCTTATATCAAATTTAAAAAGGAATTCACCTGTGTTTTCTTCTTATACTTGTTTGGTTTAATTTTTATTTTTAAAATTTATATCTCTAATCTCTTTTGAGTTAATTCTTGTGTATGGTATGAGCAGTAGATCTAATTTATCTTTTTCTAAGTGACTACCCAGTTGATCCACCACTAGTTATTAAAAAGTTGATCTTTACCTCAGGGATTTGAGATGCCACTTTTATATACTAAGTTTCCATTTTATTAAGGTCTAATTTTTGAACTTTCTATTCTGTTCCACTGGTCTATTGTCTATTTATGTGCCTGTGTTAATCATAGAGGCTTTACTGCCAGCAAATTTTAATATCTGGTAAGGTTAAAAACTGTTGCAGTTTTCCTTTTTCGTTGTTTTAGTGACTATTCTTGCATGTTTGTTTTCCCATACGAACTTTTTTAATTTTTCTAGCTCCATAAAATAGCTTATTGGTATTTGTCTTTGGATTACATTGAATTTATAAGTTAATTTAGGGAAACTGACATTTTTATACTGTTGAGTTGTCTTATCCAAGAACAGGGGATGACTTTCCATTTGTTCAAGTCTACCTTTGTGTCTTTTGGGAATATTTTAAACTTTTCTCATATTAGTTTCATATATTTATTGTTAAGTTTATTTAAAAATGCTTATCTTCTTTGTTGCTGTTATAAATGGGGTATTCTCTGCCATTATGCTCTGTCACTTTAGTTTTGTATATGTGATGGCTATTGATTGTTATTTGTTAACTTTATATTCTGCTGCTCCTTGAATTCATTTATTGTTTGAGTTATTATTATCATTGATTCTCAGGGGGTTCTCAGTTTGCTATTGTATCAGCTGAAAACAGAAATGGTTTTATTCCTTTTTTTCTCATTCTTATGCTTCTTATTGATTTCATTTGTTAAATTTCTTTGGCCCATAACTTTATAGCAATGTTGAATAGTAGAGAAAATAGAAGCAGCCTTATCTTTTTTCTGATGTTAGAAAAAAATGCCCTTTGTTTTGCCATTAGACAAGATACAGTACTGACTTTAGGCCTAAGATGTGTGTATGTGTCTGTAATGAATATTTTGTTTTTTGTTTTTTGTTTTTTTTAGTGCTGTCTTAAATATGGGTATTTAGAAAGTCTTATATTTTTGTCTTTCTTTTGTGCTTATAAATTTGCAATACCCTTAGTCCCCTGTTTTATTTTTACCTTTTACTGGGTTTATCAGTATTTTCCAGTATTTTGAGTACCTATCTATTGCCTTACAACAATACACTTTTTGTATCTTTCTCTCTTTTCTTATCTTCTTCCATTTTTAGTAGGATTACTTCTAATTTGGTACAACATATATTAGCCTTTCACATTGATCTCTATCATTATTTTAATCTTATTATAAATTTATAGATTATAAAGTTTTCAAATCAGTAATTTTCCTGACGTATTCCCAGTCACCATTGTTTTGATAAAGCTGATCCTCTAACAGAGTCCTCAATAAGGGCTGATGGATGCAGAATTCCCTAAGATCACTAAGATCTTGCATGTGAAAGGCGTATTCCTATAGTCTTGATATTTGAATGACAGCTGGACTAGATGTATAATCCTTTTGTACACTTTCATTGAGATGTGTAAAAATTCTGCTTCCTGTTGCCTTGTTTCGCATATTGATTTTGAAAATTCTTGTGGTAGTCTGATTCTTTTGGATTCAATGCCCCTTTTTTAATGCCTTTTAACATTTTTTTTCGTTTGTCTTTCTTTTTCCTTGGATACCTTTTAATTTATTCTTTATTTGTGAGGTAATTTTCTCATTTTCTTCCATTTTTCCCTGAGTTCAATGAAATCTTTTAAAATTTCTCCCTGTTTTTAGTCGGTTTGGTCTTTTAGTTTTTTGACTTACTGATTTAAGGGTAAATCTTCATATCCTTAAGTACTTCTTTGAGTATATTTAGTTGAGTTTGGAGTGTAGACTTCATAATTTTCTTTGTTGCATCATTGTTTTTCAAGGGAGTTTTATGTATTTGTGTGAAATTTTATTTTCTGCTTTTGGGTTTTGCAGGGATTTGTTTTGCTTTTGTTTTTTTACAATAGTTTTCTATGAATCTTACTTTCCTTCTGTTCACTTTCATGATATTGGGGTATTTTACATGATTCTTACTTAAATGACTTTTCTGGCAGCCTAGCAAAATCCAGGTCTTTGAGGAGTCTTTTGTTGCTCATTTTGGTTTCACTGGTGGAGAAATATGTTGTGAACAAATTTAGGGTTCTTTGTGGTCACTCAAGACTCTAAATTTTTCTCATTTTTCCCCACTTTACCACCATATTCTCAAGTGGCATGTTGTCTTTTGTCTCCTGCTTCTTCTCAGAGCTATGTTATTGGAAGACTGTCTTCTTAAACTGTGCCTATGCTTTTAAACTGCATTCAACCCTTAAATCTTTTAAAATTGCACACCTGGGCCTTGATGTACCCTCTGTCCTTTAAATCATGTGTATGTAGGCTTTGAAACCTTTTCCCAGAGTGCTCTGATCTACCTGGTTACTTTTATTCATAATTTCATATTTTGTGTGGATTTAGTCTTTCTTATGGTTACCCAAACTCTTGCACTTTGCTAGAGAGTCTTTTTTTGTTTTTTGACAGTTTTAACTGTTTGCTTAAAGCACAGCTATGTGGCTGGGCAAAGGTGGGCAGAGGTGTGAGGGATGAAGGCTGTGGCTCTTGTTAATTTTTCTCTTTGTACTCACAGTTATTTTGAAGTTTCAGTATTCTTCTGTTTTCAAGTCACATGGAGGGTCTGCTTTTCAGTAGAATCTTTATACTTTTTTTTCTGAGACAGAGTCTCTGTCATCTAGGGTGGAGTGCAATGGTGTGATCTCAGGTCACTGCAACCTCCACCCACTCAGTTCAAAAGATTCTCCTGCCTCAGCCTCCCAAGTAGCTAGGATTATGGGAACCCACAACCTCGCCTGACTAGTTTTTGTATTTTTAATAGAGATGGGGTTTTACCATGTTAGCCAGGCTGGTCTCAAACTCCTGTCCTCAGGTGATCCACCTGCCTTGGCCTCCCAAAGTGCTGGGATGACAGGCATGAGCCACTATGCCTGGCCTGGATTTTTATACTTGTGAAGCTATTTTGTAATATTTGGGAAGGAAACTTTGGGAAGCTGATTAATACCTGACCACCTTTATCTTCTTTAGCTACCTGGAAGAACTCTGGATGTGTTTTTAAGGTATAACTAATAAAATTATCTAATAGGTTATATTTATGGTGTGAGAAAAGAAGAGAGTCAAAGATAATTCCAAGATTTTTATTCTTAACAACTGGAAAGATAGAGTTTCACCACATTATGTAGAGAAGACTTCATGTGGAGAAAGTTTTGGAGGGAGATCAGTGTCTATATCAGTGTCATTTTTAGCCACATACACAGTTTTTCTCAGAACAAAGGCAAAAACCAAGATTTTGTAGTTATTTCTCTCAGCCTTGTGATTCAGTACATAAACTTCATGTCCCCCTTTTTAAATTTTGTTTTTCTTTTCTCTTTCTACACATCTTGGTGTATTAGTCTGTTTTCATGCTGCGGATAAAGAAATACCTGACACTGGTCAATTTACAAAAGAAAGAGGTTCAATGGACTTAACAGTTCCACATGGCTGTCAAGGACTCACAATCATGGTGGAAGGCAAGGAGGAGCAAGTCACGCCTTACGTGGATGGCAGCAGGCAAAGAGAGAGAACTTGTGCAGGGAAACTCTCGTTTTTAAAACTGTCAGATCTTATGAGACTTACTATCATTTGAACAGCACAAAAAAGACCCACCTCCATGATTCAGTTATTTCCCACTGGGTCCCTCCCACAACACATGAAAATTATGGGAGCTACAAGATGAGATTTGGCCAGGGACACAGAGTCAAACCGTATCCCTTGGGTTCACTCTAATTTTTATTTTAACTATTGGTGTTTTAAAATTCAGGTTTATCTCTATTCTTTGTCTTCAAGGTGCCTTGGGCTTTCCATCACTATTTTCACTCCTTTTCAGACAGAATCTGTCTCAGACATCTAGAAGGCACTCAAACATATTGTTTTTTCTGTCTATATCTGGCAGCCTAGGTTAAATATACTTTGATTATAAGCAACTCTAAAATCTCAGTGGCTCACATCAACAAAACCCATTTTTGACTCAAGTTTCATGTCTGTTTTGGGTTGAATAAGCTTTGTTCCATATCCTCTTTGCTCCAGAATCCTGCCTAGGGGCACAGCCTCTTTCCAGACCATCACTGATCTCATGAAGGAAGAAAAAAGACGTGATAAACTGTGCTTCTGCTCAGAAGAGACACACATAGCTTCTGTTCACAGGGTCTTAAGCAGGGCACGTGGATGACACTGACATCAATGAAGAAAAGAAGTTTGATTCTCCAGCAAGGAGCATCCTCCAGCAGCAGTGGGGGTGGTGGTCATAAGATGTAGATGGGCAGAAATCCACATCTAATTCACCACATTGTTCTCCATGCCTATGTCCTTTCTGAAAGAACTCTGCTCTCACATTGTAGGCTTTGCTGACACTGATATTTTTGTCATGGGATGCATTCTAGCTACAACTCCAGGCCCTAATGTCCCAGACACATGGTGTGACTACCATCTTAACTCAATTTGCTTCATTTATACTACTTTAGCCTGGAATAGGAAGTCATATATTTTTAATGTCATCTTTGCCAGGCTTTGCTGGATTTGGAAATTCTCTGATTCAATCTTCTTTGACCAAATATCTATGCAATTAATGACAGGGCCATCCTTTAGAGCCAAAGGTTAGAGCAATAAAGGGATGTGTTCGTACAACTGGGAATATTTAGTTGTAAGCATATTGAGGCTAATTTCCAATTTTATTCTTAAATTTGACCTTGTGCAATGGATAGGAGAGTAACGCCTTGAGCAAAGAGGACTTAAATTCAGACAATAGTATTAATTAGTTAAATTTAATAGTCTTAATTATTCCTATGTCATCAAGATAAAACCATAGAAAAATGTGATATTTCAAAACATGTTACATCTGCCCTTAGAACACATTATAGGCCTTGTATTGGTGACATAGTATAGCTTTCCTGTTTATGACTCTTTTCCTTGATCTTAATATTAACTTTAGTCTGTATTCCATCTGTTCGTACAAAAATATTTATTAATGCCTAACTATATGCCAGCACTTTGTGCTTTGACTAAAGGATACAGGAACTTTTAGTTTTTTCTGAATGAGCTTGCAGTTGAGTAGGTAGATAAAACTAAATATTAAACAAATAACTTTACAAATAATGAAGTACAAGTATGATAAATGCTATAGACAAGATGCTTAGCTCACTCACTGCGTGCATAAGGGAAATTTGATGGTACACAGATTGCTTGTGGGTGGGGATAAACCAGAAGCTTACAAAGGAGAAGGAAAAAGGGAAAAGAGATGAAAAGTTTGTTATGAGTACTTCATGATACATGGAATTTGGAGACAGTTGTTAATTTACATAAACAGATATATCATAAACTGACACATCACAGGAACTTCTGATGATACATTACACAAAAGTGGGTAGGTGGGTCCCTAATTAGTACCCAAAGCAAATGCCTATGTTAATACAACATTTAAAGCAGAATAAAGAGGTTTTTCCAATGTCTAAGATGTATGAATTACAAACTTGGAGATATTTTTTATGAGTTTTCTTTGTCCCAGGGCCTTTTATTCAAGCTATTTAGAAGCCTATAGAGTTAGAAATGCTTTTTGATGAGCTCAGTATTGGAGAGGACATTTCTATTTCTAGGAGAGTTGTTAATTAGCTAGGTTACCTTAAGCAAATAACAACCTCTCTGGGTGTCAGTTTTCTCAACTCTAAAATGAAAGATTGAATTGGATGATCTAAGTTTTCTTCTAGCTATGCTTGCTAAATAAGTCAAATGACTGCAGCAGATTGAAAGGCAGTACATGGTATAACACACACCTACCCATAAGACTCTGTCCTTAAGCAAACCAGGCACCTGTGACATTTAATGATTTTTTTTCAGTTTTAACTCTCACTATAATTTATCTGATATATTAGACACCTATACAAGGAAAACCATCAACTTAATTATACTGATATTTATATATAAAGTTTATTTAGATAAAAATGTCCAAAGAATCAATATAATACAGAATTTTACTGGCATGTAAATTGTAAGGGCATTAATTTGTATACACACACCCATGTATACACACGCACTTTTCTACAAACAAGTGTCTTTTGTCACCTTCAGTTTCCTATTATTAGAGAGTTCTGGGAGTTCCTGTTATTGGTAAAAGTGTATGTTTATTTTTCATCTAAGAATGTCAGGTCACAACTTTCACAAAAAAATAATTTGTCCACACTGTTTAATTTGTATATGGTCACTTGCACACATTACTAAGCCACAGGATGTTTGCATCCATCTGTTGGATGCTCAGACATTTCCATCAATGGCACGGCAGATGCTGTTCAATCAGAATCCTTGGCTTTTTTCCCCGACTTTTTGGATGAAATGGAAGGCTAGTTAGGGGTTTTGTAGGCAGTGCTTCAATTTCCAGGGGAGCCACTTGGATAGCAATTGTCATCCCAGGACCAATCAGTACCCTTGTAAGGTAATGACCTGTTCTCACAGTGTCTATTCCATCAGGTTTTCCCCATCACCTTGGTACATGAGAGCTGTGGCTTAGACAGACCTTCAGAGAGCATTCCCAGACCACCCTTTACTACTCCTTACCCATAGGAATGCTTTATTGTTCCAGGAACTTCCACAACAGTTCTACTCTGACCTACAGCTGAAATTCGAAATTTGATCTGAACCCAGAATGCTAACAACTCCTCAGGAGAAGCTGAGTTCTTCCACAAGGATTTGGAATAGCTCCTGGGTATCTGAATTTTGTCAGGAAGCCAGACGTATTTCCATAGTTCTGGGCATGTTCTACTTCTTAAGACAAGTTTTGGCTGATATTTATTAAGTAGATAAATGTGTCAAGCTTAGAGCTAAGTGATTCTGTATGTATTTTGCATGTAATTCTCACACAACTGCCTTGAAGAAAGTGAATGCTTTTAGTATGTACATTTTGCAGAAAAACTGAGTTTTAGAGAAGTTAAATAACTTGTCTAAGCTTGCAGGCAGCATAGTCAAGAGCTTAAACCCTGAACTTTCTGACCAAAACTCTAATATAAACCCTAAGCTATACTGTATATTTTGGAATGTCAGTTAATCTCCACCTTTTTTCTCTCAGCATAGATGATCAGAAACCTGGAGGTAGCTTTAGGGTTATAGAAAAGACTTTGGTCTTTGGACAAACTTTTGAATTAAACAAAATTAGGCAAAGTGTTGGTGCTGTCAATTACTAGATACACTATACTGTACTTCTCTGAATCTCAGTTTCTTTATTTATAAAAAGGAGATAATAGTACATGTCTTATATGTTTATTAGCAAGATTACATATGTAAGTGCTTATGAAACTCTTAGTAAATAACTCATCTTGGCATCAAATCTTATCAATAAATATTCATTTTTTTCCCTTTTCTTCTCAGATGACTTAAAGCCACCTGGATATTCTTCAGGGTATACTGGAGTCTTATGAGTTTAGGAATCTCTTGAAAGACCAAGAGTTCCCATAGTGGTGAACTCTTTCTTGTTACTAAACATCAAAAATTATTTTCTTGTGAAGTGTTTTCTGATACTTTAAGCAAGATCTCAACTTTCTCTCTGTTCCAGGGACTGTGATGATTATTCTCACACTAGTCTCTCTCAGCAGACTAGATTGTTTGAGGACAGGATGTAGATTATGTGCTTTATTCCCAGTAACCAGCACAAATTGTGTGCTACGTTGTGCCCAGTAAGATATTTTGTAGGTGTTTAAATCTCCTATAAAAGAACTAGATGTTTCTAATTGAAAAAGACCCATAAGAAGTGTTTTGCTGCTCAGTCAACTTCATGTAAATGACTGAAAAGGGACTTTCCCATTGTGCCACCCCGTAGAGCCTTTGCGATCAGGATGGTATACCATCCGAAGTCAAATTCACCCATTGTTCTCTAGTAGGATTTTATCTAGGGCCCAGAATAATATAGAAATGGTAGAAATTCTCTTTGACACAAGTCTTACAGGCACCAGAGACTAGTAACCCCAAAATGCTTCCGAGAGACATTGCACTGGGTGTTTTATCTTTAACCTTATTCTCTCTTGTTATTTATCTTGAGAATGAGTCAAGTGCAATAGCCATAGCAGGGCCAAATTATGACATTCAAGCTTGAGGCAAAGAAATTACTTGGCTACTTGCTTGTTTTATATTGGTGTTCTTTCTAGAGGCAGAGCATGAGTACTTTGATCCTCTAAGTAATCTATATTATAAAGCTAAGGCAATCAGTTAATTTGGTAAAATTGGTGCTTCCAACTTGATTAGAAAACAAAAGAAAGGCATTTTATGATGACTGATGATGAAGAAAAATGAATGACAGTGTTATTTAATTTTCAATATAATAAAAATTAGATTATTAATTATTTTGGCTAAGTGATCAGTGCAAAATGCCAGACAATTTAATTCTGAAAACTCTTTTGGCAAACTACATTACCTGCTTTAGCTCTCTTCATTGACAGCTAATCTATGTTGTGTGGCTTAGCCTTGAAGCAATGATGGAAAATATATTTACTCTTAACACTTTTGTTCATATGAAGTATTAGAGGAATTTCAAAGAAACTGTTTTTCTCTTTGATGTTTAAGATTCTGTTCATCTATTTTTTGAATGTTGGCACCACTTAATAACATATCATTGATAATGACTTAATTAAAAAGATATATTGGTTTCTATATTAGAATTCATAGACAATGAAGGAGATAGCTTTTTACTCTTGATGTAAAGAAATCATGCTCATGGGCTAGAAGAATTAATATTATTAAAATAATCACATTTCCCAAAGTAATCTATAGGTTAAATACCATTACTATCAAAATGTCAACTTCATTTTTCACAGAATTAGAGAAAACAATTCTAAAGTTCATATGGAACTAAAAAGAGCCCAAATATTCAAAGCAATCATAAGCAAAAAGAAGAAAGGTGGTGGCATCACATTGCTTGACTTTGAATAATACTCCAAGTCTACAGTAATTACAATATGATACTGGCATTAAAAAAAAAGGACACATAGGTTACTGGAACAGAATACAGAACCCAGAAATAAAGCCCACAGTTTTACAGTCAACTGCTCTTTGAAGAAGTGGATAACAATATACAGTGGGGAAAGAACAACCTTTTAATATTGGATTGCCATATGTAGAAGAATAAAACTAGACCCCTATCTCCCACAATATAAAAAGCAAATCAAGATGGACTGAAGACTTGAATGTAAGACCTGAAACTTTAAAAATACTGGAAGAAAACCTAGAAAAACACTTCTAGGCATCAGTCTAGGCAAAGAATTCATGACCAAGACCTCAAAAGCACAGGCAACTGAAACAAAATGGGACTTAATTAAACAAAAACACCTCCACACTGATATGGTTTGGCTGTGTCCCCACTCAAATCTTATCTTGAATTCCAGTGCATTGTGGGAGAGACCCAATGGGAGGTAACTGAATCATGGGGGCAGATCTTTCCCATGCCGTTCTTGTGACTGTAACTCTCACAAGATCTGATGGCTAATATAAGGGGTAGTTTTCCTGCGCAAGCTCCTTTTGCCTGCTGCCATCCATGTAGGATGTGACTTGCTGTTCCTTGACTTCCACCATGGTTGTGAGGCTTCCCTAGCCATGTAGAACTGTAAGTTCAATTAAACCTCTTTCTTTTGTAAATTGCCCAGTCTCAGGTATATCTTTATCAGCAATGTGAAAAAAGACTAGTACGCAAACATCAAAAGAAATATTTAACACAGTGAACAGACAACCTGCAGAATGGGAGAAAATATTTGCAAATTATATCATCTAACAGAAGGATAATATCCAGAATTTAAAAGAAACTCAAACAACTCAACAACAACAAAAAAAACAAATAATTACATTCAAAAGTGGGCTGAAGACATGAATAGACATTTTTCAAAAGAAGATAAAGAAATGGCCAACAATCAGATAAAAAAATATTCAATATCATTAATCATCAGGGAAACGTAAATTAAAACTACAGTGAGATATCATCTCACACCAATAAGAATGGATATTACTAAAAACAAAACAAAATAACAGGTGTTGGAGAGGATGTGGAGAAAAGGGTACTCTGTGGGAATGTAAATTAAAACAACCTCTATGGAAACAGCCTGGGGATTTCATGAAGAACTAAAAATAGAACTACCATATGATCTAGCATTCCCACTACTGAGTAACTAACCAAAGGAAAAGAAATCACTGTATCAGAAAGATACCTGCACTTGTTATGTTTATTACAGCACTATTTGCAATAGCAAAAATATAAAATAACCGAAAGTGTCCATCATTGTATAACTGCATGAAGAAAATGTGGTGTATATACTTAATGGAATAGTATTTAGTGATCTAAAAGAATAAAATCATGTCTTCTGCAGCAACATGGATGGAACTGGATGCCATTATCTTAAGTGAAAGAACTTAAACACAGAAAGATAAATATTGTATGTTGTCACTCATAAGTGGGAGCTAAATAATATATACACATGGAAGTAGAGTGTGGAATGATGGACCATGGAGACTCGAAGTTTGTAGAGGGGTGGAAAGAGATGGATGATACGAGGTTGCTTGGTGGGTACACTATGCATTGCTCCAGTGATGGATACACCTGAGGCCCTGACTTTACCACAGTGTGATATATCAATGGAGTTAAGTTGCATTTGTACCCCATGAGTATATGAAAAAAAAAAAAAACACCAAAAGCTTTAAGCTCAAAACACTTAAAAATAAGCAATTTATATTGAATTTGGGATTCAATCATATCATTGAAAATCAGATATTGATAGAAACTCTATATCAAAGGTGTATTCTCCCATGTAGAAATCCAGAGAGAAACAGAAGAGTCCAGGCAGCTCCATTACCGTAAGAGAGCAAGTTTGTTCCCATTTTGCATCATCCAAGCTCTTGACATCCATCTTCACATCCCGGTCCAAGAGGGTTGCTGACTATTCAGCCATATTTTTTTTATTTGATTCTGAGGTAAGCAGGTTAGGTAGAAGGGGTAAAATTTGCAATCTTCCTTTCCCATGAGGACTGTTTTTGGAAGTCTACTTTTATACCATTTTTCAGAACTTCATCAAATGGGCCATAAAACTTTTAGCTAGGCATGTTGCAGAAAGGAAATCAAGGGAATAGAATTAATTAGGAGTCTTTATTACAGCTATAATAATTAAAATTATAAAACTGACATAGTAAAGAAATTAGTAAAAACTGCAGGTATTCTAAGAGCTTGTTATGTGCCAGGCATTGATTTAAGTGCTATCTGTACTTTTCCTTTCATTTAATGTTTAAAACAATCATATTTAAATGAGAAAAATGAGGCCCAGAGAGGTTAAGTAACATGTTCATGGTCATATAATAGTGGCAATACCAGGTCTGAACTCATGATTGTTCCACACTGTATTGGTTTACTAAAGTAATAATAGATCAGTAGAGCAGAATAGAGATTTATGAATGGGTCTGTCCATATGTAATCGTTCAATATAAGATAAAGCTATAATATGGCCATATGGAGGACAGTACGGAGCTTTGTCAGAAAATTAAAAATAGAACTACCATATGATCCAGCAATACCACTTGTGAATCTTTGTCCAGTGAAAATAAAATTAGGATTTCTAAGAGATATCTGCACTCCTATATTCATTGCAGCATTATTCATTTATGGAATAAGATATGGAATCAACCTAGATGACCAAATATTCACTGATGGATGAATAGATAAAGAAACTGTGATGTGGGGTGTGTGTGTGTGTGTGTGTGTGTGTGTGTAATAAAATAGTTATCATTCAGTCTTAAAAGAGAAGGAAACTATCATTTGTGATACGAAGGTGAACCTGGAGGACATATCGTAAGTAAACTGGATTAGGCAGAGAAAAACAAAGACTACAAGATTCCATACATAGGTGTAATCTAAAAAAGTTGAACTCATAGAAGCAGAGAGTAGAATGGTGGCTACTGGGGAGCTGGGGTGTGGGGTGGAGGGAAATGTTGGTCACAGGGTACACAGTTTCAGTTAGACAGGAGGAATAAATTCTGGAGATTTATTCTACAGCATGGAGCCTGTAGTTAATAACAACGTATTGTATACTTGAAAATTGCTAAGGGGGTAGATCTTAAGTATTGTCACTACAAAAAAAATGATAAGTATGTGATATGATAGTTATGTTAATTAGATTGATTTAATCATTGTACAATGTTCATAGGTATCAAAATATCATTTTATATACCATAAATATATATACAATGTTTATTTGTCAATTATACTGTAATAAGGCTAGGAAGGAAATAAAATTTTCATCAATTCATTAGGGAGAAAATTATAGAATGATGATACCAGAATATTGATTTGTTATTTAGGAAAAAGCCAAATTAGTTTCTCAATTGATACATTTAGATAAATTTTACATTACTTTTTAAAAACTATAAAATACTTGAATAAAATATATAGATATATGTGATCTAATACTGACTCAGCAAAGAACTTCTGATCATCTGTATGAGGAATAATATGCAAACAAAAAATTTATTTATTTGACTTTAAAACCACTGTCCAAAAAAATAAGAAGAAAACATAAAGAATAAGCAAAGAAAATGTAAAACAGAATACTGAGAACAAATTTTTAATTTAATACATAAAATTTTTATTCAAAGCTGACACACTAAATATTGGAAAAAATTATGAATAATAGGAAACAAACACAAATGAATAAAAACATAAGAAACATTAAACATGAAAAAATATCCTGTTATTTTTCACCTATCAAAAATTAACAGAATAAAAAAGCTGATCTTTGTTAGATTGCAGTATCCTATGTATTGGTAGAACTAATTTTAGAAAAGCAATTAAGCAATATGCATCCAGTCTCCTTGAAGAATCTATACTTTTTGACCAAAAACCTTGACCTCTTAACCCCAGTTTCTGAATCTAAGAATATTGTGAAAGATACAGGTAAAGAATTAATTTCAATTGTATTTAGCATAGTATTATTTATTAGGCAGTGCTACAATAAGAGTATGTGTACTGTATAGTGACAATATAAACAGTACAATGTAGAAAAGACTACTCTCTACAGAGCCAGAAGACAGGTTCTACCTACTAGCTAGGAGACCTTTAGAGAGTTCTCTAACCTCTCTCTGTCTGTTTTCTTAGCTCTAAAATTAGCATCATCATCATCATCATAATGATACTTGCCTCACAGAGTTATTTTTAGGGTAAAATATTAATATATGCAATGGTACTTAACAGTAATTGGTATAAAAGTTACTTGAATTATTATAATTATTATTTTGCAATGCTTATTATGGTACATACATAAGATGGACTTTCATTCAGCCATAAGAATTGTGTTCTTAAAGTTTTATAACATAAAATATCTCAAATAAAATGTTGAGAAAGAAGCATGTAAATATTATTATCATATAACAATATTTTTCTATTTTAGTCAATAAGGTATATTTAGAGATTAAATATTGGAAGGAAGTTTTTGAAAATATGGATGGTTTTTATTTCTGGAATTAGTGGAATTATGAGTTATGTAATTCACCATATCAACAGAAGAAAAACCATAGAATCATCTCAATAGATGAAAAACGTACATTTGGCAAAACTCAACATTCTTTCATGATAATACCTCTCAGCAAACTAGGAATAGAAGAGAAATTCTTCAACTGCATATATGGCATTTTTGAAAACCAACAACTAACATCATACTTTAGGAGTGCAGGACTGAAGATTTTACCCCAAAGATTGAAAAAAGGCAAGGGTATCTGCTCTCACCACTGCTATTCAACATTTATACTGCAAGTCCTATCCAGCACAGTAATGTAAAAAAGAAAATTTGTAAAAGACAGACGGATTGGAAATGTATAAATAAAACTTTCTTGATTTTCAGATAATACGTATATGTAGAAATTCCAAATAATCTGTGCTAAAAACATTAAATCTATTGAGTTGAGCCAAGTTGTAGGATATGAAGTGAGCAGACACACAAAAAAGTCTATTGTATTTCTACATGCTACCTATAAATAATTGCAAATTGCACTTTTATTTAAAAGTACTATTTAAAGTAATACCTCCCAAAAGGAACTACTTACGGGTAAATCTTATAATGTATGTAAATATTTTGTATGTTAAACATTACACAATAAATAAAATAAATAAATAAATAAAATAAATAAAATAAATAAAACTTCGATAAATGATGAGATACACCAGACTCATTAATTATAAAACGTAATATTCGGCCAGGTATGGTGGCTCACGCCTGTTATCCCAGCACTTTGGTAGGCTGAGGTGGGCAGATCATGAGGTTAAGAAATGAGACAATCCTGGCCAACATGATGAAATCCTGTTTCTACTAAAAATACAAAAATTAGCTGGGCATGGTCGCACATACCTGTAGTCCCAGCTACTCAAGGAGGCTGAAGTAAGAGAATTGCTTGAACCCAGGAGGCAGAGGTTGCAGAGAGCCAAGATCATGCCGCTGCACTCCAGCATGGGCACAAGAGTGAGACCCCAACCCAAAACAACAACAACAACAACTTAATAATCTTAGATATGTCAATTCTATCCCAAATTGACCTGTGGAATCATCACAATATCCATGAAAACATAGAATTTTTTGTAAGCATCAACAAGTGGATTCTGAAATTTATATTGAAAAACAAAGTGGATAGAAGAACCAAATAAAAAACAACAAAGCTGGAGAACTAACGTTGCCTAATTTCAATTCTTAGTAAAAAACTAGGGTAGTAAAGACAGCAAGGCATGAGCAAAGGGTAGATACACAGATGAATCGGAAAAAAACAGCCTAGAAATAGACCAATGCATATATGATCAACTGATTTTTGACAAATGTGCCAAGGAACTATCAATGAACCATTCATAAACTATTCAATGTACTGTCAATAAGAATATTTAGAAAATAGGATTAAGTATGGAGTTCATTAAAACTCAAAGCTTGAAGACGGCCATCTGGGAGCATACACTCCAATTGCCCTAAATAATATATAACTAACAACAGTGGGATTTTAAGAAAAAAGGAAGATGCAGTTCTTAAGGTGTTTACCAATAATTTACATTAAAATAACACAAGCTATTGATGGGTTATGCATTGTTCTCTGTATCACAAATTTCAGGTACATAAAGATAATAGCTGAGGCAGCTAGTCAGGAACAAAATGCCTTTAAACAATTTTCCCTGGGCAAGGGTTTAGCATGTAAGAGGTTACTGAAGTTCCATACTCCTGTCTCTCTGGGTCTGATAAATACTGCAAACTTCATGTAGCTCAGACTGTTCTGAACTATTTTTCTTTTCTCAGAACAAATGGTGGTGTTTTCCAAAACTGTTGCTGGAGAAATTGTGCATCCATGTTAAAAAAATAGGAATCTCAATCTTTACCTCACACCATTTATAAAAACTAACTCGAAGTAGCCCCTATATCTAATTGTAAAACCTTAACGCTAATAGAACTTTAATCAAAAATCATAGAAGACATTTGTTGATTACAGGTTAAGCAAAGATTTTACAAGACAGGACACAAAAAACATAAACCATAAAGAAAACTTAAATAAATTCAACTTTGTTAAAATTAAAATGTTCTACTCTTTGAAATTCCCTGCTAAGATAAGACAAGTCAATACTTGGAGAAGATATTTGCAAAAAAACATATCTGATAAAGGACTAATATTCAGAATATAAAAACAACTGCCATATTTTAATAATAATAAAACAACCTAAAGCAAAGCTGGCAGATAATTTGAAGGAACTTTTCATTACAAAAGAGATATGTCTCAAATAAGCACAAGAAAATGTGATTAACATCATTAGACATTAGACAAATTTAATGGAAAACAAAGATACCATTACTTACAAGTTATAATGGCTATTTTTATTTTGAGACGGTCTTACTCTGTCACCCAGGTTGGAGTGCAGTGGCGCTATCTCAGCTCACTGCAACCTCCACCTCCTGGGTTCAAGCAATTCTCCTGCCTCAGCCTCCTGAGTATTGTGCACCACCACACCCATCTAATTTTGTATTTTTAGTAGAGACAGGGTTTCACCATGTTGGCCAGGCTGGTCTCAAACTCCTGACCTTGTGAGCCCCCTGCCTTGGCCTCACAAGGGGATGGGATTACAGGTGTGAACCACCACGACCGGCCAGAATGGCTATTTTAAGACAAAATGGCAATACAAAGTATTGACAAGAATGTAAAGCAACAGAAACTCTCATACATTGGTGGTGGGAAAGCAACATGCTGCAGCCACTTCGAAAAACTATTTGGAAGTTTCCTCAAAATTTAAACACATATTTACCTTCTTACCAAACCAAACTGGCCTGGTGCAGTAAGGCCAAACATCCACACTGAAGTTTAGAGTGGGAGAAAAGAGTGTGTTTATTTGTAGGGTGCCAAGCAAGGAAAATAGGGAAGTTCATGCTTAGGATTCAACTTCCCCAATGGCTTGCAGGTCGGATTTTTAAAAGCAGCGATAAATGTCAGGGAAGCAAAAGTTACAGAGAAAATTGTAAATCAGTACCTCAAAGTTACACATTGGTTTGGCCTAAAAGGGCAGGATATCTTGAAGTGGGGGCACTTACAGTTCACAGGTAAATTCAAAGGTTTGCTGATTTGAATTAGTTAAGGAAGAGAAGCTTTGTTTAAAAATCTGGGGTCATGGACGTAACTTTCTCCAGTCTCTTTAGGAAGAAATTTACAACAAACACTGGTCAGAGTTCAGTCCTCTGTTCCCGCTTATCTGAGGTCTACATGCCAGTTGATCCACTTGGAGGGAATCTGAGATTTTGGAAAATACCTCAGGGACATTGGTTAAGGTGTTATCTTTAGTTTTCATAGGGACCCACATCACATGACTCTAACTCCCTTGGCTATTTTAAGCTACAATTACCTTCATGCTCATCAAGTTGCTCATTTACTTCTCAGGGCTCACGAGGTGCCTGAAGTTCTTTTTGGAGGAATTCAAGATTTTCCTTTATCGCCATGTTTAGTGTGGAAGTCCCACAGACCTTCGAGACGGTCCTTGCTCCGTCTGAACCTTATAACTCAGCAATATTCTTCTTATGTATTTACCCAAGAGAAATGAAAGCCCATATCCACGTAAAGACCATTATGCAAACATTTATAGCAGCTACAGTTAAATATTCAAAAATTGGAAACAATTCAAATACCATTACCTGGTGAATGCATACACAAATTTTAGTATACTCATAGCATACAGTATAAAAGCTATAAAAAGAAATGTCCTACCAATATACCCAGCATCATGGATGATCTAAAAGCATAATGAGAAGTGAAAGAAGCCAGACTGAAAAGGCAAAATACTGCATAATTTGACTATGTGACTTTCTGGAAAAAGCAGACATTAGATATAGGACACAGACCAGGGGTTGCCAGATGCTGGGAGTGGAGAGAGATGATGAGCTACAGAGGTACATGAGGAAACTCTTTAAGATGAAAATATTTTATGCATTGATTGTGGTGGTGGTTACATGGCTCCATACATTGTCAAATCTCAAGAACAGTACATCCAGTAGTTTATTAATAATTTTACTACTCACTAATTATACCTCAATAAAACTGACTGAAAAACAACAAGAAACAGAATGAATGACTTTAGAAGAATTCAGATTGGCAGTCTCATAGAACCTCAGTAGCAATTGAATTCCTTCTGGTAATTTCTTCGTGGTTTTTCAGTGCCTCTTACCTCCCACTGATAAAAGGATTTGGATAGTGAACTATTACATAGAAAGAAGTTTATTCCTTTAGATCCCTAGCATCTAAAACAGAACTTTCAATCACCTTCACTATGAGGTCAAGGACATTGAGTCTGGTTAATTTTTATTTAGTGACTCACAAAATGCTGAGAAAAATGATGCTGAAGTTGAATAAAATTGAGAAAAATCCTGTGGAGTGGTAAATTTTGCACAGTTGTTTATCTTTGTTTACCTTTTTTTTTTTTTTTGAGACAGAGTCTTCCTCTGTCACCAGGCTGGAGTGCAATGGTGCTATCTCGGCTCACTGCAACCTCCGCCTCCAGGGTTCAAGCAATTCTCCTGCCTCAGCCGCCTGAGTAGCTGGGACTACAGGTACACACCACCACACCCGGTTAAGTTTTGTATTATTAGTAGAGACAGGGTTTCACCATATTGGCCAGGATGGTCTCAATCTCTTGACCACTTGATCTGCTTGCCTCAGCCTCCCAAAGTGCTGGGATTACAGGCATGAGCCACTGTGCCCAGCCATATCTTTAAAATAAGCCAGTTTACCTTTTTTAAAAACATATATCTGGTTTTGAAAAAAAAATTTATTTTAATGTTTGTGGGTACATAGTAGTTGCATATATAAATTGAAGACACGAGATGGTTTGATGCAGGTATGCAATGCTTGTGAAACAATCACATCATGTGGCCAGGTGCAGTGGCTCACACTTGTAATCCCAGAACTTTGGGAGGCCAAGGTGGGTGGATCATGAGGTCAGGAGTTCAAGACCAGCCTGGCCAACATGGTGAAACCCTGTGTCTACTAAAAACACAAAAATTAGCTGGGTGCAGTGGCAGATGCCTGTAATCCCAGCTACTCGGGAGGCTGAGGCAGGAGAATCACTTGAACCCAGGAGATGGAGGTTGCAGTGAGCCGAGATCGTGCCACTGCACTCCAGCCTGGGAGACAGAGCTAGATTCTGTCTCAAAAAAGAAAAAGCTAATCACATCATGTAAAATGGGGTATCCATTTCATCAAGCGTTTATATTTTGTGTTACAAACAAATCAAATATACTGTTTTGGTTATTTTAAAATGTACATTTAAATTTTTATTGACTGTAGTCACCCTGTTGTGCTATCAAATACTAGGTCCTATTCATTCTTTCTATTTTTTTTTTTTTTTTTTTTTGGTAACTGTTAACCATCCACAACTCACCTGCACCCTCCTACTACCATTCCCAGCCTCTGGTAACCATCCTTATACTCTCTATGTCCACGAGTTCAATTGTTTTAATTTTTAGATACCACAAATAAGTGACAACATGTGATGTTAGTCTTTCTGTGCCTGGCTTATTTTACTTAATATAATGACCTCCAGTTCCACCCATGTTGTTGCAAATGTCTGGAACTCATTCTTTTTTATAGCTGAATAGTACTCCATTGTATCTATGTACCACATTTTGTTTATCCACTCATCTGCTGATAGACACTTAGTTTGCTTCAAATTTTTGGCTATTGCGAACAGTGCCGCAACATGGAAGTGCTATTATCTGTTTGATATACTGATTTCCTTTCTTTCCTTTCCTTTCCTTTCTGTTCTCCATAGTGCTTGTACTAATTTGCATTCCCACCAACAGTGTATGAGGGTTCCCTTTCCTCCACATCCTTGCCAGCATTCACTATTGCCTGTCTTTTGGATACAAGGCATTTTAACTCAGGTCAGATGATATCTCATTTTAATTTTGATTTGGATTTCTCTGATGATCAATGATGTTGAGCAAAAAAGTTTCAAAATATTTTTCAATTTTGTTTTTAATTCCTTCATTGGCCTACTGGTCATTCAGAAGTATATTGTTTATTTCCATGTATCTATATCATTTCAAGTATATCTTGTTATTGATTTCTAGTTTTACTTCATTGTGAGCAGAGAAGATACTTGATATTATTTCAATTTTTTTGAATGTTTTAAGATTTGTTTTGTGACCCTAACTTATGGTCTATCTTTGAGAATACATGTACTGAGGAAAAGAATGTGAATGCTACAGCTGTTGAATAAAATGTTATGTAAATATCTATTAGGTCCATTTGGCCTATACTACAGGTTAAGTCTAGTCTGATGTTTCTTTTTGATTTTCTATCTGGAAGATCTGTCCAATGCTGAAAATGGGGGTGTTGAAGTTTCTCCAACTATTATTGTATTGGGGCCTATCTCTCTCCTTATCTAAAATAACATTTGCTTTATACATCTGGGTGCTCCAGTGTTGGGTGCATATATATTTAAAATTGTTATATCCTCTTGCTGAATTAGCCCCTTTATCATTATATAATGACCTTTTTTGTCTCTTCTTATAGTTTTTGTCTTAACATCTATTTTTTTCTGGTGTAAGTATAGCTACTCCTGCCCTTTTGTGGTTTCCATTGGTATGCAATATCTTTTTCAATCCCTTTATAATCAGTCCATGTGTTTCTTTATAGGTGAAGTGTGTTTCTTTCTTGTAGGCAACAGATCATTGGTTTTTTTAAAAAAATCAATTAAGCCAATGTATGCCTTTTGATTGAAGAGTTTAGTCCATTTACATTCAATATTATTATTGGTAAGTAAGGACTTACTCCTGCCATTTTGTTATTTGTTTTCTGGTTGTTTTGTTGTCTTTCTTTTTTCTTTCTTTTTTTCCTGTATTCCTCTTAGTGAAGGTGATTTTATCTGGTGATATGACTTAGTTTCTTCCTTTTTATTTTTTGTGTATCCATTGTATGTTTTTTGGTTTGAAGTTACCATGAGCCTTGCTAAAACCGTGTTATAACCCATTATTTTAAGCTGATACCAATACTGTTTGCATAAACAAATAAGCAAAAATAAAACTAATACACTAATCTATATCTTAACTTCATCCCCCCATTTTTTAACTTTTTTTGTTTATATTTTATTGTACTATGCCTTGAAAATTTGTTGTTGTTGTTATTTTTGATTGGTTCATCATTTAGTCTTTCTACTTAGATAAGAGTAGTTTACACACCACAGTTACAGTGTTATAATATTCTGCTTTTCTGTGTACTTACTGTTACAAGTGAGTTTTGTACCTTCAGAAGATTTCTTCTTTTTCTGATTGAAGGTATTCCCTTCAGCCTTTCTTGTAGGACAGGTCTGGTGTTGATGAAATTCCTCAGCTTTTGTTTGTCTGGGAAAGTATTTATTTCTCCTTCAGTGTTTGAAGGGTATTTTCACCAGATATACTATTTCAGAGTAATTTTTTTTTCCTTCAGTACCTTAATTATGTCATGCTGGTCTCTTCTGGCCTATAAAGTTTCCACTGAGAAGTCTGTGCCAGATTGGAGCTCCATTGTATGTTATTTGTTTATTTTCTCTTGCTGCTTTTAGGACTCTTTCTTTGAGTTTGATTTTTAAATTCCCTGGGGTAGTCTTTTTTGGGTTGAATCTGTATGGTGTTCTGCAACCTTCTTGTACTTGGATATTGATAGCTTTCTCTATGGTTTGGGAAGTTCTCTGTTAACCCTTTGAGTAAACTTCTCACCCCTGGCTTTTCTCTACTTCTTCTTTAAGGCCTATAACTTAGATTTGCCCTTTTGAGGCTATTTTTAGATCCTGGAGGCATGCTTTATTCATTTATTTTTTAATTCTTTTATCTCTTCTTACCATGTGTTTTCAATTAGCCTGTCTTCTAGCTCACTGATTCTTTCTTCTTGATCAATTCTGCTATTAAAATACTCTGACGCATTCTTCAGTACGCCAATTGCATTTTTCAACTCCAGACTTTCTGCTTGATTCTTTTTAATCATTTCAATCCTTTCATCTCTTTGTTAACTTTATCTGATAGAATTTTTTTTTTAGATGGAGTCTCACTCTGTCACCCAGGATGGAGTGCAGTGCGCAATCTCTGCTCACTGTAACCTCTGCCTCCCAGGTTCAAGTGATTATCCTGCCTCAGCCTCCTAAGTAGCCGTGATTACAGGTACCCACCACCATGCCCAGCTTATTTATTTATTTATTTATTTATTTAGTATTTTTAGTAGAGATGTGGTTGGGCCTTATGGAAACGTTGGGGGTAGTCTGGCACTCCTCCCCTTGGGTCTATGGGGAGGAGTAGAGACCTCAAGTGATCCACCCATCTCAGCCTCCCAAACTGCTGGGATTACAGGTGTGAGCCACCACAATGCCTTCCCTGTGTTCTTTAAATTTCTCTGAGTTTCCTCAACACAGCTCTTTTGAATACTCTGTCCTGAAAGATCACATATCTCTGTTTCTCCAGTATTGGTCCCTGATGGCTTATCTAGTTCACTGGGTTAGGTCATGTTTTCCTGGATGTTGGTAATGCTTGTAGATGTTCCTCAGTGTCTGAGCATTGAAGAGTTAGGTATTTATTGTGGTCTTCTCAGCCTACAATGTGCCCATCCTTCTAGGAAAGGCTTTCCAGATATTCAAAAATACATGAGTGTTGTGCCCCCTTTAGAGGGCAACCTAAGCCCAGTAACTCTGGTTCTCGCAGACTCATAAATGTACTGCCTTGATGGTCTTGGACAAGATCCAGAAGAATTATCTGAATTACCAAAGATTCTTGTTCTCTTCACTCGTTTCTCCTAAATGAATGAAGTCTCTATGTCTATTCCGAGCCACCTGAAGCTGGGGGTGGTGTGACACAAGTACCCCTGTGGCCACCACCATTAGGACTGTGCTGGGTCAGACCGAAAGCCAGAACAGCACTGGGTATTGCCCAAGGCCTGCTGCATATACTTACTGGCTATGGCCTACATTCTCTTAAGCCCTGAGGATCTACACTGAACAGTGGCGAGGCCAGCCAGGCTTGAGTTCTTTACTGTGTTCTTCCCTTCAGGGTGGCAATTCCCCCAGGCCTCAGATGTGTCCAGATGTACCATCTGGGAGCCAGGGAGTAGGTCAAAAACTTTAGAAGTCTGCTTGGTGTTCCATTATAATGTGGCTGAGCTAGCTCCCAAACCACAAGATGCAGCTCTTCCTACTCTTCCCTCTCCTTTCCAAAGGCAAAGGAGCCTCATCCCATGGCCACTACCACCATAAGCCCAAGGGGAGGACTGCCAGACTACCCCTGCTGTTTCCATAAGGCCCAGGGTCTCTTCAGTGAGCTTGTGATGAATGCTGCCTGGCCTGGGACTCACTCTTCAAGACAGTGGGCTCCTCACTGGCCCAGGGCAGGTCCAGAAATGCTGTCCAAGTGCCAACTTGTGTCATTGGAGACCCTAAGAGCTCACTTGGTGCATTCTCCCTTGTAGCCAAGTTGGTACCTAAGGTGCAAAACAAATTCTCCTTTGCTTTTCCTTCTACTTTTCTCAAGTAGAAGGAGTCTTACCCCTTAGTCATCACAACTGAGAATGTGCTGCATCTCACCTGAAGCTAATAAGTCTGAGTCTCACCCAAGGCCCATGACATGGTAACTGGGTACTGCTGCTGATTATTCAGGATCTAAAGGCTCTTAGGTTAGCAGGTGATGCATCTTGCCAGGACTGGGTTCTTTCCTTCAAGGCAGCAGGCTCTCTTCTGGCCCAGTGTGTGTCTAAAAATGTCACCTGGGAGGTAGGGTCTAGAAAGGGAGCAGTATAGCTCTGATCGGTGTCCTGTCCTTGTGGGGCTGAGCTGATATCCAAGATGCAAGACGAAGTCCTCCCCACCCTTTCCTCTTCTCTTCTTTCTTCAGGCAGAGGGAAGTGGTCTCTTTTGAAGCCACGAGCTGTTCAGCCTGGGGTTAGGGGAGACGTGATACCAGCATGCCTTTAGTTGCCCCAGCTTGTATCTCAATAGGTCACATGCCCTTGTAGTCTACTGGCTGTGGACCTAGTTCAGCATTAAGACTCCTAAAAGTTGTAGTCCTTATGGCCTAGACTGCCTTTCAAGTATATTTAGAGCCCAGAGCACTTTAGCCTGCAGTGGCCAGGTTTGCAGGAACTCAGGTTCCCACAGCTGGAGCTGGTGATTCCCCTCAGGCTAGGGCTGGTTTAGATGCTCCCTCTGTGAATGAGAATCAGCTGAGTTTGGCCCGGTTTTCCTTTCTGCGATTACAGGAGGAGACTGAGTTCAATGCTTCACAATTGCTGCGCTTTTCTTCTCCCCAGTGGAAAAAAAAATGCTCTCTGCACCACATGGCCGCTGGCCACTGCCAGGGGACAGAGGAGGGGGTGATGCTGGTCATTCAAGACTGTTTTTCCTACCTCTTCAGTGCCTCTTTCAACTGTACGAAGTTAAAACCAGGTACAGTGAGTACTCACCTGATTTTTCCTCTTATAAAGGTGGGTTTTTTTTGTTCATTTTGTTATCGTTTCTTCTTTCTTTTCCTTTTCTTTTTTTGTAGATACTTATTAAATTGATATCTTTGTGGAGGCGGGGAGACAATTGGGGGAAACTTTTATTCAGCCACCTTGCTTTCCATTTTACCTTTTAAAAGGTAAAGTAATTGCGTTAAAGTTGCTTAAAGAAGATAAAAAGATGGAGTTGGGAAACTTTTTAATATGGCCTAGTTTTCAAATCTGGCTATTTTGCAAGTGCTAATTATTTATTTTATTCTTTTTCTCATTTTAGTTTAAGTATATCCTTTAGTAACAACATGACTAAGTAAAATACATAGCTCAAGAATTATTTCCCAAGATGTGAAAACCAGTAACAGTAATCGTTTTCAATAACATGACCAATGGCCAATGGCTTAATAATTTTATTAAGATACTAAGTTACAAGTGGGAATTAGGTGGGAAATTAGTTCATGAATGACTCTCCAATTTACTTCCTAGAATTTTGTGTTTCAGAATTTCATGCAGGTAATAATATATGTAAAAATCTAACTGAAATAGAGAATATTGATTATTTTTAAAATATCCTTTTTATCTATTTTTATATTATTTAGTGCAATAAAAACCTTTCTCATTCTGATATTTGGTATAATTCTAAATATCTAGTTAACCTATTAGAAATGTCAGAAACATTACTATTCTGATCCCATAGAAGTTTGTGAGTTCCTCATTACCTTGAAAATTTTGATCTTAGCAAAGCAGTAACTCCAGGAATGAGGCCAAACGAGAGTGAAACTGAATACTGGGTAGCACCTAACTCAGCCTTTCAAAAACGGTCTGTCTTCCATAGTCTGTGAGGGTCCAGACGACAGCAGCTGCAACAAGGGACTTCAGAGCTGAAGCATTGAATCAAAGCCTCGGTGTGGCTGGGAGCTATAGCACTGATTAGAACTTAGCATGTTGGTTTCTCAGGTTTTAGATGTTGTAATTATTTGAGATAATTGGGCACGTGTAAATGTTGCAGCTATTTAAGCCTTCCCATTTCCCAGTCTTAGCATCTTTTATTCTTAGGGAAGATTTACCTCACACATTGTTTCTAGAGACATCTTTCTCACTTATACTGAAATAAAGCCTCTGGGGTTGTGAACAACATTTGGAGGAGTCCATCATTTGTCTCCAGAGAAGGCCATAGTGTTCCATCTCAATTGTATAATGTCCTAGAGGTACCCTAGACAGCAGCATCTCTGCCTAAAGTTTCTGCACTTGTAAATTAAAAAATAAGAGTGTAGAGAGGGTCATTATTCTTCTCTGTATCTGTTTCTCCCAGTTACAATAATTTTCATTGTCTAGCAGAGCAGGAAAATAATACATACAGTGAGCTTCGGTAACATACTGAGCTGTCAGCATTAGGAGTGTTTGCTGGACAATGGTACCTTGCTGCTGTTACATATTCAGTAAGAATGGAAGAGAAGAGCATCTTTATGTGTAATACCACTGTCTTCCCTGTTGCAAATGCTTCACAGAGAAGTGCACTGTCCTACGTGGGCTGGGCAACATATTCTAGGTTGGGTCCAGTCCCTGACTTCAAAGTCCAGTGACGTGGTAACTGCTTTCACACTATTTTGTTTGAAGCCACTTGCCATGCTGGCTAGAGTTGGTAAAGCAGCTACCGTTACCTCTAATGGCCACCCACTGGAATTCATTTTTATCTTCCTGATCCTGTTCCATGGCTAGGGGTGGTCTATATATGGCACGGTTACAGAATCTTGAGCATGACCTAGAGTGCTCACACTTGGTTGTTTCAGGAGCTTGTACAAGATAGGAATTCCCTGAGATTCCTGTTTATACATCTCTGTATGTCAAATGCATAGACAGACCTACTGATTAAGAATCTCCAGAGCATGATTCCAGTGCGTAGACAGGTTTTGGAAGCACCTTATCAAGACAGGACAGGTTAGTATGGTTGCCTATTACTTGTACTCAATTTTCACATATTGACCTTGACATTTTTTTCCTTCAAAAAACATTTTTAAAAAATCTATGTCTACCCATGTATGTTACTTTTACCACCATAGTTATGGGTCTGGATTATTGTATCAACTACCTGCTTATCTCATAGTGATTTTCACCTTTTACATTGCATATCGTCTTTCTTACAGTTTTACCACAAAGCTCATTTGATTGATGGCATAAAGTTACACCATTTACATTGCTGCCATAGTCAGATATCCACCTAGTAGAACAAACAAAGGGTGGAAATATTCATTCTGTTTCCCATCCCAGGGCATCAATATGCCAACATCGTCAGCATCTAGTTTCTGGGCTTAAAAGCAGAAAATGTAGGTAAAAGTCCTGGTTCTGTTACTTATCAGTTTTGTGATTTTGGTTTTCAATTTTCTCATCTGTAAAATAAAGATGCTGATCAGTGGTTCCCAAACTTGGCTGTGAATCAAAATCTGTTCGGGAGCTTATTAAAAATATAAGTTTCCAAGTCCCACTGCAGGCATAAAGATTAGAATTATCACATGTGGAAGCCTGGAATTTATATATTTAATGGGCTTCACAGATAATTTTATGCCTTTAACTAACCTTTGACTCTTGTTAGGGGACCTTTGGATGAGATGACTTTCAACATCCTGTCTAGATTTAATAATCTATGATTCCAGGTCAAAGAAATAAACAGAGGATATGTTAAAATAAATAGCATCTATTCCCATGACTAGCATATATTAGACATTTTGTTTGTGTAAGTTGATCCAGTAATATGACTATAACAACAGCATCACACATTAATTGTTGCCAGACCTTTTTTAGGCACTTTAAATTGCACATAATCTCATATAATTCTAATAGTTGTTCTACCAGGTAGCTGCATAATAGTCTTCTTCTTTCTGAGATTGCACAGCAGTTTGACAGGAAGGAGAAGGAAAACCACTTAATACCCTGCCTGGCTTCAGTCAACTGATCCTGATTAATTCTGACCCATTCACTGACAGTTTTCACACCCTAGATCTCTGTATTCTTTCTACTGCTACTCCTGTCACCATTCCCGGCAATTTCAACATCCAAATGAGTAACTAACCAACACTGTTACCTCTCAGTTCCTGAACTTCCTCACTTTGGTAAATGTTTTCTCTGCCCTATTTCAGTTATCTGCTTCCACGGTCAAACCCTTGACCTTGTCATCACAAGTAACTTCTCTAATTCTGAAGCTTCAACAGCAACCACCACTTCCTCTAACCATTCTCCTACTTAATTATATTCATTCCAATCAGTCTTCAACTTTATCAAGGCATCATTAAGTGAACCTTCAACTATCTCACCCTCTGTGACTTCTCTCGTTTCCCTTTGTCACTTTTTACCAAATTTAGATTTGATGTTCCATACTTACAATCAGTTCCTTGTAACTCTTCTCTTTGTGCTGTATTAACTTGTTAGGCTTGAACGTTGTTTAAATGCAACTCTCAAGCTTACTCTGTGCCTCTACCCCAAATACACATGGCTGGGGAAAAAGTCACAAACCATATAGACCAACATTGATGTAAATTTATGACCTAAGATTCATTTAAATGCATTACGTATAGTTCTTCTTTTGCTTTTGGCTATCCCTGCTTAGCAAACCCACCATCTCATACCTTCTTTTCTCTCTCAAAATGTTTACACCTCACAACGCCAACTCATTTTCAGCTGATGGCTTTACCTTGCAGTTCCTTGAGAGAAAAGAAGTTTCCAGAGTAACCAAAGCATTTATATATTTAAATACTTGCGGCTTCAACTATCTCCTCTGCCTCTCATCATCCAGCTTCTCCTCTTTTCTGGAGAATAGCTTACAATTCCCATATCGGTGTGCAGTAGTAGTTCCTATCTTTACAATGAACATACACACAAATATCATGCCACCCCTGTTCTGCTCATTATCTTCCCATTTTAACATTCTTTAAAATATCTTGAAAAGCTGCCTATGGTTGCTGAATCCATTTCCTTAGCTCATGTTCCTTTTCATACCATTCCCAGTGGTCTTTGCTTTTACTACTTTACAGAGACTGTTCTTTGCAAGCTCACAAAGGATCTTCTTGGCTTCTTTCTTACTTGACCACTCAATTCTCAATGGACCACTCAGCACCAAATGATATTCTGGTAGAAACATATTCTTCCCTGGTTTCCATGACATCAGACTCTTGGTTTTCCTTTCACCTCATTGACTGTTCCTTTTCAGTCCTTTCAGTCTTCTGCTTTGCTAGTTTCTCCCCTTTGAACAGGCTTTTTTTTTTTTTTTTTTGAGATGGAGTCTCACTCTGTTGCCCAGGCTGAAGTGCAATGGTGCAATCTCAGCTCACTGTAACTTCTGCCTCCCAGGTTCAAGAGATTTTCCTGTCTCAGCCTCCCGAGTAGCTGGGACTACAGGCGTGTGCCACCATGCCTGGTTAATTTTTTGTATTTTTAGTAGAGACACAGTTTCACTGTGTTGGCCAGGATAGTCTCGATCTCCTGACCTCATGATCTGCCCACCTTGGCCTCCCAAAGTGCTGGGATTACAGGTGTGAGCCACCATACCCGGCCTGAGGAGGCTTTTGATGCTATAGTGATACGACATAGAGTCGAGGCACTCTGTTGCTCAGAACATAATGCACTCTGGCCAGTTTAGGCAGAAAGGGATGCCTTCTTTTAAGCAGAGAATTAAATATTTTAAACATTGAAAATAATAAACTAAAATAAAAAACTTTGCCTGAGCTTCCACAAATGAGTCTCACTGAAGAGGGATTTTTCCAAGAATGCTGCTATATCTGCCAAAATTAGGAAGCTGTAGAATTTGGAGCTACTTTCAGAGTTGAGAAGCCAGGACTTACAGTGGCTGAATCTAGAACCTTAGCAATATCAGCCCTCAAAATGATGCCCATGCCCGACCTGACTCCCCAGGCCTCAGTTCTGAGCTCCACACTTGCACAGGAGCAGCTGATAGATGGAACCTAAATCCTAGCTGCAATCCAACTGAACGGAGCCGGGGAAGCATAGTTAGCAGTTTTTAAGATTCTGCAATACAGGAAGACACACTAGAAGGCTGGAATGGATATTGTGAATCAATCCACTGTATTTTCTGCAATCCACTGTATTTACTTCTCTGTGCATGCCTAGAGACTTCACTTAACCCCATGGATTTAAAGTCATCTGTGTTCTGACGATTACTAAACATTAACTTCCAGGCCTAACCTATCCCTGGAGTGAGCTTCAGGCACATTTCACTAAGCATCTCCACTTGGATGCCTAGCATACATTCTCAACTAAAATCACAAGCACACTCTGATTTGCCAATCTGCTTCTTCCCATACTACTTATCTTACAAAAAGCATAACCTTATACCCAACTGCTTCAGCCAGAAATATAGGGATTATCTTTGATTCCTTGCCTTCTATTACTCCCTGAATTCAGTTCATCAGCAAGTTATGCTGAATCTACCTCTTAAACGTGTCCCAGATCTGTGCTTTTCCCTCTCTTCTTCATCATCAACCCTATTTCAAGCCACCATTATCTCTTTCCCAGACTTCTGCAACAGCTTTTTAACTAGTCTCCCAGCTCCAATCTACATCCCACAGCAATCCATTTTCTATTCAGAAATAGTGATCTACAGTAATATGCTATATACATTTCCCATTGCATTTAAAATACCTCTGATCCTCTCAGCCTGACTTATGAAGCTCTTCATACCTTGGCTCCTGCCCAGCTCTCTGTCCTCAGCTCAATCACTCTTCCTATTACTCACAAGTCCAAATTGACCTCTCAGTTCCCTCAGTGCACCTGTCATCCGTGCCTCAAAGCATTTACACTAATGATTTCCTTTTCATGAAATGTTTATCCTCTTGCTATGTGTACCCCTTAGTCCCCCGACCCCCTTTATTTTTGGTTCTTGACATGTCACCTCTTGACATGTCACCTCTTCAAAATGTTTAATGGAAGGCTTTCTGTTGTATACCTGTTCATTCACCTTCTAGAACAGAGGCTCAAAAATATTGAATCAATAAATTGTGCCTATGCATACGAGAAAATCGATACTTGAAGAAATAATTTACTCAGATTTCACTAGCGAATTGCACATCTGGATTACAATTCCAGGTCTCTCTGACTTGGAGGCATCTGCTGCTAACCACTACATCCTCCTGCTGGAACTAGATTCCTGACTTATTCCTATGCCTATGTTTTCCTCCCTTCAAAACCAAGCTTTAAACAAATCAATTTTGTTGCCTCTACTTTGAAAAACCTTTCCTAGCTCTCTATTGCCTACAGTTTAAAGTGACAGCTCCTCTTTCTAGCATTTAAGACTCACCTCACACCAACTTCGGCCCACCTGTGAAATATTTTTTCTGCTGCTGTAAAAATCCAAGTCTCCTGGTGTCCATAGTCTCCTGCTTGCTGTATTTAACCCTGTGATTTCTTGCTTTTAACTCCCGTCTTTGAAACTCTGGTTCTGTTTCCTGATTCTGGGTTTTGGCTTCCACCAGTGGGACACTCATTCATTAAGTAGATATTCTTTGAGGGCAAACTCTGGGCTGCACATTGCTAAGATTCAGGGCCCTCCCCCTGAGCACAGCATTAGTAAAGGTTGTCTTCTAGAGCATCTCTGAATGCACATCTCTTTGGGTACAATGCTTTTGAATGCAGTCTCTACTAAGCCCACTCTTTCGATGGCACAACTTCTCATTTCATAAATTAAGGCTCCCCCTTGGCCTTGATTCTATAGTTTTCAGAAAATCAATAGCAGATGGTGTAAATCCCGCTATAAAGTTACTATGAACCAGCAGTTATTCTCCTTTTCTTTATCAGTGCTTGTAGGGAGTGAGTTAAAAAGAAGAGAAGTGAAAGAAAACTTCTAAGTGCTCTCAGACTTCCTCTGTAGAAACCCACTGCCATGCTGAGGCAAACTTTAAGAAGTCTATACATTTAATGAAGTCCCATTAAAAACATGTAGCCTGTGCTGGGTAGCCTTTATGTATTTCTTGTCACATCTTTGCTGATTTCCCAAGGTACCTGTGTTCACAGAAGCTCCCCCTTTTCCTATCAACCTGCTCTTCCTACCAAATGCATTCACTGAGGCCACAAGGCGAAGATTTAGACAAATTGCTACTATGGAAGCAAAATGATGCCTCCAAAACAGCACTGTAATTTTGAATCCTAGGAGGGGAGCACACTGACTGAAAAAGAGACGGTTCATTTTTGTTATACTCGAGGAAATTATGTTCAGTAATACAGAACAAAAAGAAGAAAGAATAATGCACATTCCTTTATTATTTTTCTTTTGAAAAGTAGCATTGGTGAGAATTTGGTCATCCTGTAACTCTGTTGGGACATTTCGTCCATTGTTTTCAAAGAAACTATGAGATGTTACAGTCTAAAACAGTTACAGTGGCTCCCAGATTCTTATTCCTAGGCTCTAGACATATCTTGAGATACAGGGAGGTACCTGGGCGATTGACTCCTCAGAAATAGGAATCCTTTGAGTCCTTCTAGGAGTTTTCACTTGTAGTAATTATGGCTAAAACACCAGATAACTTGTGTCTTGGTTCTTCAATCACTGCTTACAACATAAACTTGGTCATCTTCCTTTACTTCTCTAGGATTTATTTTTTCTATTCATTAAACAAAGCACATAACATCTGTATTTGAGGACCATTGTAAGGATTAAATGAATACTATGACAGGCCTTATCCTCTCCTTCTCCCTCTGAAGTTAGGTATTTTCTTAAGAACTGCAATCTTCTTTGGAGATGGGACCTTGTTCCTGAAATCTTATCTCTGTTTCTTTTTGCTATTTATTTTTGGATTGATGCAATTACCTGCTTCCTGAGGTTTGTGTATATGTATCGCTTCTTGAGGCTTTATTCCTACATAAACACCCTCTGGTTGCTTATTGCTATATTCTAGACAGTCCACTTGCCTATTGGAACTTCATTCATTCATGCCACGATTATTTAACATCCAGATGTTCTATGATGGGGAATAGATCAGGCACCATGGATACCAAGATGAAAAATGCAACTCTCACATTAAAAAAGGAATTATATTAATCACTACAAGTCAGTATCAGATATTGGGAAGTTTCCAGTGAAGCCTTGAAACAGAACGTAAAACAATTTAGGAAGAATTTTTTTAAATGAAAGTTTTGCTGGTCATCATTTGAATTCCTCACAAAGCAGACAGAGACAAGGACTTGGTTACAGGAAATAAATTTAAGGGTCATTCCAGGAAGCATATGTGGGAAGTGAGGTGAGTGTGGCTTGGAAGAGGGAAAGCCAATCATGAGTGGATAGATGAGTGGACTGTGGGTGACTGGGGCTCACTTCTTCTGGGGGTACTCCAAGGAACCTTGCAGAAAGCAGCTCCGAATTTCTCCACTAAGCTATGGAAAAGCTCGGGTATTTATCCCCTGACTGCTGTCCTTTGGTTAAAGAAGGTCCTCAGGGTGTCGAATCCTGGCCGTTCCAGGTTGCCCTGAACCTGAGCTTAGAAAACTCCCTTGGGGCCAAAGAAAGCTTTCAGCCAGAGAAGCACCAGTGGTGGAAGCTGTAAGAGTGCCTGCAAACTCCCCCTCAAGGTCTGCGCATCTGTCTAGAAATGAGCTGAGGGGACATGGGACAAAGCAGCCAGGGTCTCCTGCATACTTCTTAGTTTTCAAAGTTCAGTAACTTGCCTGATATTCCCTAGTTTATATTCTTGCTCATCTAATCACTGCTTCATTATTATTTGAATTGCAATACCTACAGAAACAGCTAACTCATCCTAAACAAGCAAACATTTTCAAATTTATTTTATTTTAGATTTCTTACCTATAATTTATCTTAGTGGTAGATCTGAGTGATTTTCCCAGGAAAGTTGAGATTTGTATGTTTGCCTGGAAGGAGGCTTCCCATTGTGTCCTCTGCTCCAACAGGCAGGAACTGGTGGGTTTTTCTGCTCAGGGGTAGGTAGTATGTAGGGTAACTTTTCTTTTTTTCTTTTTCTTTTTCTTTTTTGTTTTTTTGAGACAGAGTCTCTGTTGCCAGGCTGGAGTGCAGTGGCACAATCTTGGCTCACCGCAATCTCTGCCTCCCATGTTCAAGTGATTCTCCTGCCTCAGCCTCCCAAGTAGCTGGGACTACAGGCACACACCACCATGCCCAGCTAATTGTTGTATTTTTAGTAGAGAGGGGGTTTCACCATGTTGGCCAGGATGGGTCTTGATCTCTTGACTTCATGATCCGCCCACCTCAGTCTCCTAAAGTGCTGAGATTACAGGTGTGCACCACTGCACCTGGCCTGTAGGGCGAATTTCTATAACCATTGACTATGATAGACCTTCCCTCTTACCTAAAGTTATTTTATGGTTTGTGCCACTTTTCCTAACGTGAAAATTGCGTTTAGATATGTTCACCACTGTTTCACTTGTATAAAATTATTAAATTATTCTTTCTCTCTCTTGACTTCAGGAACTGAAAAGAAAGTGAATTTTGTCATGTCAGTGACCTTAGCTCCCACACCGTTTCTTTACTCTAACCTTCACACTCATTTTGTTAAAATATAAGTTCAAAAGTAGTCTAATTCCCTTCCTTAAAACTTTCTCGTGGCAAGTTAAGACTTCGGCATAATACTCAAACTCTTAAGGGTCTGGCTTCATTTTATGTTTCCTTCCAATGCAACTCAATCTATATTCTCCAATACCTCTTTTCTTCGGTTTACATTGTTCTCATTATTTGAAATCCATACTCACTTTCCTTATGGTCACTTACTGTAATCCTACTCATTATAAAATACATGAAATAGTCATGACTTGCCCACTTGACTGCTACAGCCTCTGCTGATACACACAATATTACAATGTCCACTACCGCATGATGACAGTGCAGAAAAGAAATTAGAACAAAATGAGGCAGCATGGAATCCAATTTCTCTGTACTTCTACGATTCCAAATATTCACCACTGATTAATCTTGTGGCAAAATGAATGCAACCCCAAATCTGGATTCTTTTAAAACGTATTTTCTGAAACAACATATGGTTAAAGATAAGGAATCTAAACAGGCGACAGTTATAGCAACATAACTGCTATGAAACCTGCACAAAAACAGAAAAATAGGATAAGTAAACAAAAGTCGCATAGCAACCATGTATAATAAAGCTGGGTGACAGGACATTCCCATGAACTCCAAAAGACAAGCAAGTAGATAGTAATTAAAAACGGCAGCAAGATCCATATGGCATCAGGCATGCAGGAGGAAGGATGCCTTTACTGCATCTCAACAAAGCTCAGATGCAAATCCGAGGTCAGGAACTGAGTCAGGGAGGGGTGTCATGGCAGTCCCCTCTTCAGCGGTGAATGCAGGGGAATCATGGTATGTTAATCAGGGTTAGAGTGGCTTGAGCCCCAAGCACTTCTGAAAGTAAGTGAAGGACAAAGTCTCCTACTGAGGAGAAACCTCCAAGAGTAGAGTAAAATCTGATCAAGACTGGAACCATAGGGCAAAGAGAAGGGACGATCTAGACAGAAATAGTAAAGGAGAATTGAGCTAGAAGATCTAGCATGTACCAGAGTATACATCTGAATACTTCACAGACAGAGTAGAAGAGGGAGTACCAGAGTGATTGAACTAGGAAAGCCATTCTGGCCCAGCCTCATTTCCTAAGAGACAAAGAAAATTTATCTGTCTTAACATAAGAACAGAAAAGGATCATAGAACATTTATACAATGTTAATATAAATGATACAGGACAGAAAGACACAGCTGCAGAGCAGTTGAAGTTCTGACCCTAATATTTGAATATCCCATAAAAATTAAGAAAATGATTAATATAAAAGCTTTGGATAAACAGAATAAATGACAATTAGAAAAGCTCAGAAATAAAATAATTTAGGAAAGAAAATTTTAAAGAGAGATCTGTCAAATCTTAAGAAGGATGTAGAAATAAAAGAAAAAAGTCACATCAGAAATGAACAACAAACTGTAAAGGAACTCAGAAGTGGACAAATTCCACAGATAATGCCTTAAGAAAAACCGATGATTGACAGAAAAAAATTAAAACACAGTAAGTAAAGAGAAATACAAAGAATGAAAGAGAAAGTGAAAAACAAAACACAAAGAACTCCTATGCATATGATAGAAATTGCCAAAGAATAATCAAAGCAAAGGAATAGAACAAACACTAGAAATCAATAAATATTTTCTGAGATAAAAAGACCAGAAGCCAAAAACTAAAAAGGGTTAGTGAATATCCAGGAAAATTGACCCAGAATGGTCAACATTGATTCATAGTCTAGTAAAACTATTAGACTTTAAAGAAAAGGAATATAGAATCTCCTTTGAACATGCAGTCAAAAGGACCAAGTAACTTATAAGGGAAAGAATATCAGAGTTTTTGACTTTTATGCCAGAAAGCAAATTGAGTAATATATGTAAGATACTAAGGAAAAAAGACATGACCCAAAATGATCTTTATCTTATAAAAGCTAAATGATTCTGAGCTTCCGAAAATTCAAGAAATATTGTTCCTAAGAGCATTCTCCAAAAAGTCTATTAAAGAAGAAACTTCAAACAGCCAAAATTGTTGGAATGACATCTGCACAAGGAGTGATGTTAAGCATTAAATCTATGGTTTGTTGTAGAACTAGGATTAAATGATGCTTATAAAGAAAACCGTGAAGCAAACAGGGATTGTATTCTCTGACAATCAGTAAAATATGGAACAAGTTTGGAAAGATTATATGAAAAAATAGAGTAGGTTCACTAATAGTCTTACAGGTTTTAATAGGGAATAGGAGAATATGACCCGAAAATAGATGCTGGGAAAAGAATAGCATCTTTTCCCAGTGGGGAGGGGGAAAGGGAATACTGGATCATTTCACTATTACTCATGATAGGAAACCAACAAAGAGAGCCCTTGGATTACCCCAAAAAGATGGAACTAAGGATACTTCACAGTATAATGTATATCTTCAGAACAAAAACACGTACTCTAAATACTCTAAGGTATACAATGCCAGTTTTAAGACTCCATCCCAAAGATAGGCTGCCAGTACTGTAAAAAAATAAAAATCTACCCAAGGCCATTTATTGTAGCACAGTTTGTAATGGCAAAGACCGTAAACAACCTAAATGATCATCAATAGAGAAGTAGTTGAATGACAGTGGTATACTTATGCAATCAAATATTAAGCAGCTCTAAAAGGGAATATACATTAGTTTTTATACATCTATACTTTATAATTCTATACTTCTTTAAAAAATTATTATGGGTCAGGCACGGAGGCTCACGCCTATAATCTCAGCACTTTGGGAGGCTGAGGTGGGCAGACCACAAGGTCAAGAGATCGAGACCAACCTGGCCAACATGGTGAAACCCCGTCTCTACTAAAAAATACAAAAATTAGCTGGGCTTGGTGGCACATGCCTGTAATCCCAGCTACTCAGGAGGCTGAGGCAGGAGAATCGCTTGAACCCGGGCAGCAGAGGTTGCAGTAAGCTGAGATTGTGTCACTGTACTCCAGCCTGGGGACAAAGGGAGACTCCATCTTAGGAAAAAAAAAAAGTTATGATACAGTTTGGATTTGTGTCCCTGCCCAAATCTCATGTCAAATTAGAGGAAGGGCCTGGTAGGAGGTGATTGGATCATGGCAATGAATTTCTTTCGTGCTGTTCTCATGATAGTGAGTGAGTTCTCATGAAATCTGATGGTTTAAAAGTGCGTGGCACTCCTCCCCTTGCTCTCTTTCTCTCCTGCTTCACCTTGGTAAGAGAGGCTTGCTTCCCCTTTGCTTTCTGCCATGATTGTAAATTTTCTAAGGCCTCCCAGCTGTGCTTCCTGTACAGCCTATGGAACTGTGAGTCAATTAAACCTCTTTTCTTTATAAATTACCCAGTCTCAGGTAGTTCTTTACAGCAGTGTCAGAACAGACTAATATAAGTTTAAAGACTAAAATATGGCCGGGTGCAGTGGCTCACGCCTGTAATCCCAGCACTTTGGGAGGCCGAGGTGGGCGAATCTCTAGGTCAAGAGATTGAAACCACCCTGGCCGACATAGTGAAACCCTATCTCTACTAAAAATACAAAAATTAGCCCAGTGTGGTGGCGGGCGCCTGTAGTCCCACCTATTTGGGAGTCTGAGGCAGGAGAATTGCTTGAACATGGGAGGCAGAGGTTGCAGTGAGCCGAGATTGTGACACTGCACTTCAGCCTAGGTGACAGAGAGAGACTCTGTCTCAAAAAAAAAAAAAAAAAAAGGCTAAAATATAAAATAATTTTGTAGTCTAAAAATCTATGTTAACAGAGGCTGCTGATATCTATAATCCTGAAAGTTTTTGCACTAGTGCCCTCAATCTTCTAGAATTTTCTCTCTGAATTCCAAAGTGTGTGAAAGTTGAGCTAAGGACCAATATATAAAAAAAGTATTGGCTGAAGCAATTTACTGACACCAGTTTTAATAGCAATTGTGATAGTGATATTGCCAATTGGCAGAACAACAAAATGAAATCCAGGGTAAACCTTTTCTTAAAAATAATTGTCTAAGATGTTGAAGTTCAAAAAGACTGTGGATAACCTGAGGCCTTAGCCATACTTGGAAACTGAAAATGGCAGTTGTACTATGGGGGAAAACACGTTTGTGTAATTTTCAGGCTAGGAGAAAGCAATTATTTTCATTGGTCAGAAAGATTACATGCGATAGTTTTTCATTCCTATTTTTCAAGCTAATAGCTTCCAGGTTGTTTCACCAAGTCATCTAACTTTCAAGACAGCAGGCCTTAAAATACCATAATATTGTAATACTCAGTAGAGAGTGAAATGCTTGAAACTCTGGAGCTCTCGGGAATATCCACTGGAAATATTTTAAGAATAAGGTTGAGTTATGAACAGTTCGACTCTGAGGCAGCATTTCTCAAAACAAGTTTCAAGAATCACCAAAGTCAGACTCTTTAGGGCCAGGTCCTAAGAAGGTAAATATTTAAGGAGATCCTGCTGCACGCAGAAGTCACAGTCTACTGAATAGTTGTGTAAACATACAAAAGCAAGTGAATAGTATCATATCAGCTCTAATAAGAATGATACTGATAGTTTCCGTTTACAAAATATCTTTTGTGTACCAGCTTTGCCCACATTATTTCATTTAATACTTGTTACAGCTCTAAAAGGCAGGTGGCAATTCACTATTTTACAAATTTGGAAACTGAGAGGTAGAGACCCTGGGTAAATGGCAGAGTCAGGCTTTCTACTCATGTTGATTCTCATTGCAGTATATTTGATGGTCATTTAAAGTGGCTTATGTTTAATTTTAATGGTAATGCAGCTCTTCCAGTGATCAGATATTTATAAAAGCTACTTAGATATTGAGTGCTCAAGGTCTCTAATGCCTAGATATCTTGGTCCTCTGAAGATAAATAGAAATATAAAACATAATGCCTTTCTTCAATGAGCTTACAATTTAGAGTGAGAATGAAAACATATGGGGCATAGATGTAAAACAACAATGTAGGATAGCTCGGAGGAGGAGGGACCCTTTGTAGTGCTGGACTTGGGAAGGTGTCCAGAAGACATCTACATGAAGAGTAAGTAGGAGGACATTCCAGATAGTTAATATTTAAGACAGTTAAATTTTGCAATCCTGCTCTAAGTCACTTATATTTAAATCATGAATCTATTTGTCATCCTAATCTTTAAGAGGTCTCCAATTAAAATTGTAATGTCATATACAATGGTGTATATAAATCTGTCCATAAGAAATTACCCAGCTCTATTTGTTTGACATTTTGGCGGATCTTGAAGGTGGGTGAGAGATTACCTTTTCTGACTCCATTTTTCACAGATGAAGAAACTCAAGTTTAGAAGGTAAAGGGACTGTCCAAGGTCATTCAATTTGCCTATCACAGTTCAGTGAAACAATGTTAGCTATTGTCAGCACTAGAATTGGTTTTCAACTTCTGCTCATTGCCCTTTAGCAAGAAAAACCGTAAGGGATATATGCTTTAAAAGAAAACACATTCCTAAAGTCTTCTAGGAACACTCAGTGGAAATGTGTTATATTTTTATATCACTTCAGATTATAGATTGCTTTGTTGCTTCCAGGTCACAGTAGCATGGGATTTATAGTCATGACCGGGGAGAGAACAGAGATGTCATATTACTGTCTACATAACACAATTCCATAGCATCTTTATTTTGAAGAATTCAATAAGATTTGCAAATATGGTTTAACTAAGCTTCATTGCAGGGCAATCTAAGGTAGAGGAAGGTGAGAAAGATTTTTAAAAAGAAACGTGATATTTGGAAAATGAAATAGTTGTGAGGAACTCCTGGATTTCATTGTCATTTATTGATCTCGAAGGTGGGTTAGCATCCTTCTACAAGTGATGCATTGCACAAAAAATGATGACCTTTTTCTCAGTGACGCCATAATATTTTTAAGTCAAAGATATGTCTTGTCTTTAAATGATTGTTTCATTCTGTTAATTCAGAAAACATCTACTGAGTAAGTGCATATATAAGGCACTTTGGTACATATTGTGGATTAAATTAGTAAACTAAAAATGAATCTTATGATTCCTGAAAACAAGGAACCTACACTCTAGTAGGGAAATAAGAAAATGTATGAAAATCACTGTTATTCACTGTATAGCATAAGTGTTATATTGACTCTATGAAAGAATAGTTAAAAGCTCTATAACAGAGGAACAACTTTAACAAAGAGCACTCATTTTTGGCCTTATGTCAATTAAATTCATAAGATTGAAGCTTAGGAATCTTAATATTATCCTCTTTTTATATCCTCTGTTTTTACAAATGACTTGGATAAAGCTTTAGATTACATGACAATCAGAATTGTGAATAGTATGAGGCTTGGAGGGATAGAAGAGAAGTTGGATGATAAATTTGGGATCTAAAGTAGTATTAATAATGTGGAAAGATGAGCTACATTTAATAACAAGACATGTAATGAAAATAAATGTAAAGTTCTGTATCTGAATGCAAAAAAATCAACACTATGAGTTTGCAAAGCTATAGCTTCATTTGGAAAAGAAAACTGTAGTCATAATAATAAAAACTTGCATTTATTGAATTTAAAATATGTGCCAGACACTCTACTATATGCTTTGTATATCATCTCACTTAATCTTTACAATAGTCCTACACAATGGGCCTGTTATTATCCTTGTTTGATAGATGAAGATACTAAGCTTTGGGTAAGTTAAATAATTGGCCCTAGGTCAACTTGGCCACTGTGTCTGTATTTGAAGTATGGCCTGATTTATAGCAGAGTGTGGACTTTCCTTAATTTCTCAGTTATGACAAGTAGGAGTATCCTCTGGGCACTCAATTATAAAATAATAATAATAATAATTTGATTCTGAGCTCCTTATCAGACCTTTGTAAAACGCTAGTTAATAACATACACATGAATAACTTTACGTGGTTTTTTTAAATTAAAAAAGTTGTAAGTACTTTATTAAAAAATCATTTATTTAATATGTTTCATGAGTTATGTTTTTCTAGATGTGTTTGATGGACAGAAATTTTATGTCATTAACATTTTTAATGAAAATAATCCTTGATAGAGTGTATTATGATTTTTAAGTAACCACTATTATTATTTCTGCTAAGTGACCCTAACATCTTCATTAGCTTGCATTGCATTTCTAGAGCTTTTACCTTCTCATCCATTTGTTCTTCTATCCATGGGAGAATAAACCATACTTAGGTTGCATAACATCAAAATATGCTTTTATAAATCTCACTAACAAATAGGATCTCTGCTTGGCACTGTGATCATAGAGTCAAACATATTTTAAAGTAGAATTTAAAATCACCTTCCTGTGTTAAAAAATAGCATTTAAAATATCTTTCTAAGGACCAAGCATTTAAAATATTGCAATATATTAATAACTTTCATGTGGTATCTGTCTCTCTGTAGTAAGTCTTGCATTGCCTTTCTACTAATGAGCACAGTTATACTTCATTTGTATAAACAAATACTTGTTTAAACATGACCTTGGAAAACAAGTTCAGGAAAGTTGGTGTGTTATGTGACAGCATAATATAGACTTAAAAAAAAATCTTTAGTACAGTAAAACACAATCCACTAACTTTCAATGCCCAATTGAAATAAAGACTAACACTTGCTAAAAAAAAAAAAAAAAAAAAAAGGGACACTAAACATCCCAGTTATAAAGCCACAGAAAACTAAATTAGTATCAACAGGCCCAAAGCAAAGACCTCTAAACTTTACTGTCAGTAATGATAGCCCTGGAGTGCTCCACAACCCACTCTCTTAGGATGTTTATGGTGATAGTCTAAATCACCATTTGTCCGTCATTTTTCCCTCCTCATTCCAAGCAGAGATTTGGGCCAAGGCTGAATGCTTAAGCTGTTTAAAAAGAATTTCCTTCCCAGATTTGGCTGTCTAAAAATAGCACAGTCCTGAGAGAAAGAAAATATGAAACTCTATCTTAGATGGAGAACAGAGATCACGAAGCCCTTGGATGGTGTTGCCCCATTTCTACACACATCCACAGGAATGTGGCAACGTTCAGAGATGCCAGAAGAATGGTGTCTCTGTGAGGCAGGACCACATGCATTCATTCATCCAACATTCATTGAAACTTTCTATTTGCCAAGCACTGATACAGACACTTGAAATACATCACTACACAAAGAAAATATCACTGCCTGTCAAGAATGTATACGCTAGTTAGAAAAGACAGTTAATAAACAATGATAGTCATAGATACAAATAGAGCATGTTCAAATGCAACAATTGCAATAACAAAAGCAAGGTGATACGGACTGACAGGGACTGCTGACAATTTCAAATAGAATCAATACAATAGTCCTCACTGAGCCTTCCTCTCTTTGAAAAGGTGAAACTTCAGTAAAGATGTTAAAGAGGCAAGTTGCTTAGCTATGGAGATGATCAGAAGGAAGAGTGATTTAGGCAGAGGAAACAGCTAGCTAGCAAAAGGCCCAAAGAAAGGAATGTTTTTGAAGCTGTTTTTTTTTTTTTTTTTGGAGACAGAGTCTTGCTCTATCACCCAGGCTGGAGTGCAGTAGCATGATCTCAGCTCACTGCAATCTGCCTCCCAGATTCAAGTGATTCTCCTGCCTCAGCCTCCTGAGTAGCTGGGACTGCAGGTACCCACCACTACGCCCAGCTAATTTTTATATTTTTTAGTAGAGATGGGTTTCAGAATGGACTCAATCTCCTGACCTCGTGATCCACCCGCCTGAGCTGCCCAAAGTGCTGGGATTACAGGAGTGAGCCACCACACCTAACCTGTTTTTGAAGTTTTTGAGGATGAAAAGGAGGCCTGAGTAGCGAAAGGAAGTGCATGTTTGTGGGAGAGAGTGGTGAGAGAATGCTGGTCTTGCTGCCATTGTAAAACTTGGTTTTTATTGAATGAAAGAGTTTAAAAGGGTTTTGACCCGAGGAGTGGTGACATAATCCTTGTTTTCAAAGGATCCCGGTGGTTACTGTTCTGAGAATAGACACTGGGAGCATAGAGAGAGAAGGGTCAAAACCAAAGGACTAACTAATAGACTAAACCAGGGCTAGTATAATTGCAGCTTGAACCAGTTCATAGCAGTGAAGGTAAAGGAAAATGGTTCAGTTGTGGATCTACACTGAAGGTAGAATATTGAAGGATTGCCTTGGATATGAGATGGGAGAGAAAGCCCATAATTGATAATAAAGAATCAAATATCTTGGCTATAGGGCTCTTAGTGTTGTAGAAAAATCATACTAGTTTCACATGCAAGTAGCAGCGCCTGAAAGGAATACACTAATCTGGAAAATGAGGACATCATTGGTAACAACCCAAAGATGAAAAGTCTCTTTTTGATTTTTCTGAGCACCATAGAAAGCCCTGAAATTTTTACATGACCCAAGTGTAGGAGAGGGGGGATATTTAACAATTTAAATAGCCTTTCCCAGAAAATGTCTAATGTAAGTAGTCCAAGTAATACACACTTACACGTGTCATAAAGGCACAATTTGTGAAAACATTCACAAACTGAGCACACTTGTGAAACATAAACAGCTCTTTGAAACCATTGCTTCATCTTCTCTTTCACTTACTGCCCTGGTCGACTGTAATCACCAAACTGACTTCTAAGACCATAGCTGAATTTTGTATGTTTCTGTATAGCAGGTATGCTTTGGGATATAACTTCTTTCAGTCAACATGTTGTTTGGGGATCTATCCATATTGTTGCTTGTAGTTATTGTTTATTCATTCTCTTTGCTGTACTCGGGGAGAGCAAACTTTTTCTATAAAAATCCGGACAGTAAATATTTTAGAGTTTGCAGGCTGCATATAGTCCTCGGTTGCTGTTATTCTTGTTTGTTGGTTGGTTTTTGTTGTTGTTTTTAAAACCCTTTAAAAATGTAAAATTTATTCTTAGTTCAAGTGCCAGTAATAAAACAGGCTGTGAGCTGTATTTGACCAGCAGGCCGAGGTTTGTCAACCCAGCTTCACAGCAGTGTGATGTGGCCACACTGCCATGTACCCATCCATTCAACTGCTGAAGGGCATTGGGAAAGCTTCCAGTTTGGGGCTTGGGATCATTTTAGTACATGTCTCTTGGTGCAGATATATACACGTTCTCATTAAGTGTATACCTAGAAATAGAATTGCTAGGTATATAGTGGGATCTCATTGTGGTTTAATATGCATCTTCTTAGTAATCAATGAAGTTAAGTGCCTTCTCATACTATTTTCTTGGCCATTCATACATAAAAATCAAATGAAAGTAAATGAAAAATATGAAAATTATGAAACATAATTTTTAATTTGGAGTGGCTATGATTATTTAATGGCATTCCAGTGGCTTCCATTTCACTTAGAATAAAATCCAAGCACCTTATTTTGGATTGCAAACTTTGACAGGATCTGACCCCAGTCCCTGCTGACCTCACAGACCTAATTTCATGTCAGTCTCCTTTGGATCAAAATCTTCAGCTATTATGACCTTTAAAGAATTCTTAAACATGTCATGTTCCTTCTTGTTTCAGGGCCTGTGCACTAGCTGTGTCCTCTGCCTGGAATAATCTTACCTTGATCTTCCTATGATTAGCTCCTTCTTTTCATTCAGGTGCCTGTTTAAATGTCACTTGCTCTGCAAATCCTTCTCTGTTCACCCCATCTAGCCAGCCTGCCAGTCACTGTCCTTCCTATCCATCTACTGTAATTCTCTGCCTGCCACTCATTGTTACTGAAAAGTTTAGGAATCATATTTATCTTAGTCACTAGAATAGTGCCTACACAGAATATGCTCTCAATAAATGAATGTGCATATGAGATAGGTCAGTTATGAGTTCAAGCCCTTCTCCAGCATTTATTAGAAAAGCATCTCTACCAATAGTCCCAGTGCATAGTCACCGGGTCTGAGATATGACTTGTTACCAAGGTGGACTGACTCGAAAAGATGACTTTGGCTTCTGATCAGGTTTCCTTCAGGAATCTGAGCCAGGAAACAAGGAGAATTGCCAAAAAGCAGTGAAGTCTGCCTCTGAAAGATCATGAAGCAGGACTGCGGTTGGGGATACTGTGACAAGGAGTAAGGAGGGAAGAAACTAGAAGTCAACAGAGGAAGGCAACTGAGAGTGGGAGAGAAAGAAGCATTCCCACTTGGAGTAGCTGGGAAGCAACTGCAGGTCACCGGAATGAAGTTCTCTCACAGCCTAGTTCTCTAGAGTCATTTCGGGTCTAGAGCAAATCCCTAAATCCCTGAGACCCACACTATTGTGGCTTCTCCATCAGAGTTCCTTGGGATTTTGCTTGGACTTAAAACAAGTTGTCCTTTGTTGGTAGTAGCTTAAACAAATCCTCACTCCTTTGATGCAAACAGAGTCTGACTATAATATTGCAGTGGCCTATGGGTGAACACTTAATTATCAGTTGATTGATATTTATGTATTGAACATGAGATCAGTTCTCCAATAAGAAGGAATTGGACCATGCCAGGTTCAAGCTATTGGGTATAGGAAGCTGGGACATGGCTTTACAACAAAATAAGAGAGTACAGCTGCAATATTTTGTTTGCTACAAGTTCTTCCCCTCTTGGCAGTCAGTAGGCACCTTGCATTTCAGTGATAATCTGCAGCCCCCTGCAGTGAGCACAACAGCCTACACCTAATCAGGGACAATCATAAGTAAGGATATTTTGTACCATTTGGCTATAATTAGACCAGCTTTCTTTTTAGTGATTCATTAGTATGATACTTCGCTTTCAGAACTAACAAACTCAATCTAAATTCCTCTGTAAGTAGTGGCAGAGCTGTGGACCAAAATGAGAACTATTGATAGCAATAAGAATGACGAAAAAGGAAACAGAAAAGGATATTGCTCAGTTTTTCTCCATTCCCAAATTGCAGATCGGACAAATGCAGCAACCTGTCTACCAGTACTGTTTAACAATAACCTCTGTACACTCTGCTCTCAAAGAAGAGCTGGCTGACAATTAGACTCTCACAGCACTGTTAGACTTGCTCATAAAACTATTTTAATCCCAATTTCTCCTTTCTGTTTCAAGAAGGGAAATATCATAACATGAAATCCACACATCCTTCACCTGGTCATCATCTCCTGTTGTTTTTAGTGTATGAATCATATGAATTTCTTAGCTTTTAATGGAGCCAACTTTCACATACAGAGTATTTGTAGCCATTGCCATTTCAATATGGAAAAAGCAGTCCCAGTAATAAGAAAAGGAATATCTGTTTATTTATTGAAATAAAGATTAAGTATAGAATAAGCCCTCAAACGAAGGCATGTTGTAGGTGCTAAGGAACGATGACTGCAAAGATATGGAGACAAAAGAGACTAGTGTCTGTATTGAAACTCTCCTCAAGTCCAGAAAGTTCTTCTTCAGCTTTCATTATGAATACAGATTGCTTGGGCATCTTATTATCTGATTCAGTAGTTCTTGAGTGAGGCCCAAGATGCTGTGTTTCTCACAAAACCCTACTGATGCAGTGCTGCTCATCAGAGGAGGATGCCCTGAATTGCAAGGGTCTAGGGATGTGCTCTCCAGTGGAAATATAATGTGTGTCACATTTAAAAAGTAAAAAGAAAGAAATGAGGTTAGTTTTAAGAACATATTTCATTTAATGTGTATCTAAAATATTTTAATATATAAATGACATATTAATGAGATATTTTTCTCTTTTTTTAATAATATACCTTCAATATCTGGTGTATAGGTTACACTTACAGTCAATTTGGATGACTCACATTTCAAGTGCTCAGTAGCTTCCATATTGGTGGTATGAGTCTGGAGGATAATTCTTACTTTGAACTCCAGGAACACGCATGAACCTATAAATCATTGGTCAGTAGCTCCCTACCCCAGTGAGTTCTGTAATCTATCACAGCATGCGTTTGGCTCGTTGACTTTTATGTGAAGCTGAGTATTCAAGTTTAACCATGAGAAGTTATTTAGTGGGTGTGTGAGGTGAGTTTAATGAATCGTTAGTACTCTTTGACACCCTATAATTAAAGGAATTAACTTTTTTCAGATTGCTAAATCTTGAAAAGCAAAGAGAAGGACCAGACTAGGTATATTTTTATAGGAAATAGTGGAAATACGAAGGAAATGAGAAATAGTATGAAAAATAGGCCAACTGAGAAAAGTAAAATGACATGAGATTTCATAGTAGGGCTCTTTGGACAATGGACTAAGTTGGAAAGGGCTGAGGATGTTATCTTGAGTGGTGAAAGGCAAATAGGCATAGTGAGCTACACGGCATACTTGGAATTAAAGTAAGGTGCCATGTGACTTCATTTTGAAATCAAAGAGTCAGTATGCTATAGCATATCATCATTGTTTAAATTTAAAGTAGTGCATCTAAATCCAGAGTAGGAGTGACTAGTGTCTAAGAATCATCAGGGAGGACTTTTTCAATGACATGCAAGCCTACAGAGATTCTAATTACTTCCTCCTCCCAACCCAGCCAGATTACAGAAGGCAGTAATGACTCACTCTTTGTAATTGTTACACAATGTATCTCTAGAGTCAAAAACCATATATTTTAATGTATTCTTGATTAGATTTAATTTATTGTAACCAATAGTTTATGCAGTCTTTGGGGGTAGAACATATACCAATACTAAAATTGCATTTCTGTTTTTCACTTATAATTGAGTTATTAATTTCTTTTTCAAATTAATTTGTTTATTTTTTTTTGAGACAGAGTCTTGCTCTGTCTCCCAGGCTGAAGTGCAGTGGTGTGATCTTGGCTCACCACAACCTCTGTTTTCCGGGTTCAAGCAATTCTCCTGCCTCAGTCACCTGAGTAGCTGGAATTACAGGCATGTGCCACCACGCCCAGCTAATTTTTGTATTTGTTTTAGTAGAGATGAGGTTTCACCATGTTCACCAGGCTGGTCTTGCACTCCTGACCTCAGGTGATCCACCCACCTCGGCCTCCCAAGTGCTGGGATTACAGGCGTGAGCCACCACCCGTGGCCTCATGCCTTTTTTAAAAAAAACATATGGCTGGATGCATACTACGTAGAGTAAATCGTTTACTCTTCACCATTTCAAGAAATTTCTTTTCCAAACCTTTGAATTTAGATATCATTTAAAGATCTTATTCTGTTAACTTTCCTCTGCCTTCCACCCTCCAGAATTTTTAGGGTACATAATTTCATGTTGTAGCTAGATCTCTCCTTGCAGCAATTAGAAGGTACAAATACCCATGTTCAGTATAGTAAAACCTCATGAATGCCAACCGTGCAAATTTAAAATGTGTATGAATTCAGACTTAGTTAGAACTACCATTTATTCTTGTGACACCATGCGTTCTTATTGAATGCACACAAATTTAATCTGCAGGTTTAATCACACAATTTAAATCTATTTAAGCACCTTGATCATACCAAATTTTATATAATGTACTTGTTCATAAATAATCTTCTTCCTTATATTAAGGCCAGTGTGGAAGGACCTCTATTTTTCTGCATTCATTAGCCATCAATTGCATGCATATATAACTCTGGGTCAGGAAATGAAATTTAATTTAAGACCATCTATAAAAGTGATATTCTGTTAATTTACTATGGTCTCCTTTCCAATTGTGTTATTAGAGAAGTTTTATCTTTTCTGAAATTTATTGTTCCATGCAACATGGTTTGGAAAGAAATCTCCTAAAGGTTCTTAAAAGTGTGTGGTACGTTGACCACTGAAACCCACACACAGTAAGGGTATAAGTCTTTTCATGCATTAAATACTATGAGGCTGGAGTTGAGGGTCTTAATGTCTTATGCCTAAGGTTTCTTGACTTTTTCTTTTTATTCAGCCAAAATGTTCTATAGAAAACAAACAATAGCAAAGCAGAAAACTAAATAAACTGTGTTGTATAGAGCTGTAGTGTCTGTGCTGACCACAAAACTGTCCTAAATTGAAAGCTCATTCCTTAAAGACTAGGTTTTTTAAATAGACTCTAGTCAGTAATTAACCTACACATCTTCATGCTTTTGCTCATAGGCAATCTATAGTCTTAACTTCCAACTTCTTTCGCTTAATGGAAAATACCCAAGTAGTCATTTTTACATGTTCTTTTATTCGTATCATCTATTTTTGATTATGAATATTTTCATCTAGTATGATCGGTCAGTATATAACTTCTTTTCCACTTATGTGTCCAGTCCCTGAGGTTTATAAGAATCACTTTTAATCAAGGGGTCTGTTGCTTGGCCGCACTAGGAGAGCTCCAGGGTTATATAGCATTTGCAGAATTTGGTTGCTTTCTTCACTTCTACTATGGCCTAATGGGTTCTGTTTTAGAAATTCATTCTCCTCCCACCTAAGTTATACACTATTAAATGAATTTATTTTAATTACCTTATTCTCATTTTCATCACGTTGTCATAATTTCTCTTCATGCTTAATTTGTTAGCTACTTTAATGGGGGAAAAAAGCGTTCCCTGGTCTTTCTGTTTCTAAGCATCAGAATTGGATGGGTTATGGTAAAGATGCTAATGAAGACCAGTTGATGGCGAGTTGTTGATTGTGAATTGGCGAGCCTGCTAAAAGAAGGCAGAAAAAAAAAATCCATACCTTCAATATTTTAAAGAGATGGAATAGTCGAATCATAAATTGAGGCAGTTTTCAATATAAGCAGAAATGTGACAACCAGAATGACTTCAAACTGCTTATTTTTATTTTTCCGATTGATATTGTCAGAAAACCGTATCACTATGCTCTTACCTAATAGTAGTAATTTTGATATAGTTATTTTTGACAAATGGACAAAAGATAAGTAAGTTGAGCTATTCTAATAAAACTTGTATCGTTTCTCTCATACACACATAAATATTTTGATTATTGTTATTTCCTTGTATTTTGTCATTTGGTTTTTATCTCATTCTATCATCTTGATTATGAGGGTTTATTTTTCTAAACGAAAATAGATAAAATTAGTATATGTTTTTCCTGTGTTATAATGTAACCATTATAGATATATATGTGCAAAATCTGTGTCTGAAAAAAATGTAAAAAGCAGATGCAGAGTGTGCTGCAAATGTGTTTATGTGTCTGTACTGCTCAACAGCCTGAGACCACCTGTGCCTTATTCATCACTTTCTCCTCTCTGTTTAGCCCAGTGCCTGATGCATGGGCTAATGCTCGTTAGAAACCATCATCTCCCTGCCAGAGCTCCCAAGTCTCTCTAGATCCATGCAACCATGTTGTGTTCCATGGTTTCTAGGGCACATTAATCATAGTACCCCACAGATGTGGTTGGAATTTTGGTCCTGGTGCTTTGATCTCTGTGGCAATGCATAGTTTTCCTTATTTCTGTGAGCCTCACCTTTCTTATCTTTGAAATAGACATATGCCCTGTCTGACACAATTGCCCTCTCTGCTTGAAAATCTATGTGCCAAAAACATTTAGTTGCATCATGTTCTTTTTTTTTTTTTAATTTTAATTTTTAGTTCTGCGATACATGCGCAGGATGTGCAGATTTGTTATATAGGTAAACGTGTGTCATGGTGGTTTGCTGCACCCGTCAACCCATCACCGAGGTACTAAGCCCTGCATGCATTCGCTATATTTCCTAATGCTCTCCCTCACCCCCTGACAGGCCCCAGTGTGTTTTGTTTCTCCCTCTACGTGTCCATGTGATCTCGTTAAGCTCTTATGAGTGAGAAGATGCAGTGTTTGGTTTTGTGTTCCTGTGTTAGTTTGCTAAGGATAATGGCTTTCAACTTCATCCATGTCCCTGCAAAGGACACGATCTCATTCCTTTTTATGGATGCATAGTACTCCATGGTGTATATGTATGACATTTTCTTTATTCAGTCTATAGTTGATGGGCATTTGAGTTGATTCCATGTCTTTGCTATTGTGAATAGTGCTGCAGTGAACATATGCATGCAAATATCTTTGTACTAGAATGATTCATATCATGTTCTTTTTCACTTCTCTTCCTTTAAGATGTGTTCTGCCTGGAAGACTCTGCTCCACTCTTCCACCAATTCCATACCTGGCTCAGTCCTAAGCCTTTTAGAGCTCAGCTGTTTCTTTCCGCAAGAAAGCTTTACTGTGTGCTGGTGACCCCTTCCCCTCCTGCTTAGGCCCCTATGTTCTAAGTGCTTTTGCTGTCTTCCCACACCTCCAGCACCGTTGCCATCATTGGACCTAACAGAGTGTGCTGCAAATGTGTTTACGTGTCTGTACTGCTCAACAGCCTGAGACCACCTGTGCCTTATTCATCACTTTCTCCTCTCTGTTTAGCCCAGTGCCTGATGCATGGGCTAATGCTCGTTAGAAACCATCATCTCCCTGCCAGAGCTCCCAAGTTTCTCTAGATCCATGCAACCATGTTGTGTTCCATGGTTTCTAGGGCACATTAATCATAGTACCCCACACATCTGATGTCTTTTCAATTTGTCTCCTTATCTACAATGCAAGATCTTTGAAATTCTAATAATTCCAATTCTAATTGAACAATTCTACCTCACTCATCCTACTGTCTTCAGAGCCTTATATAAGATCTGGCATAGAGTGGTCTTATATAAGACCTGGGAATTAGGAAATGCAAATTGAGCCAGGCACAATGGCTCACACTTGTAATCCTAGTGCTTTGAGAGACTGAGGGAAGTGGACCATTTGAGCCTGGGCAGTTTGAGACCAGCCTGGGCAACATGGCAAAACCCTGTCTCTACAAAAAAAAAAAAAAAATACAAAAATTAGCCAGGCATGGTGGAGCATGCCTATGGTCCCAGCCACTCAGGAGGCTGAGGTGAGAAGACTGCTTGAACCCAGGAGGTGGAGACTGCAATGACCTCAGATCGTACCACTGCATTCTATACTGGGTGACAGGAAGAGATAAAGAAAAAAGAAAAGAAGCAGAGAAGAGAGAAAGAAAGAGAAGAGAGAAAGAGAGAAAGAAAAAGAGAAAGAAAGAAAGAAAGAAAGAAGGGCAAATTGAAATGAATATTTTGAAAGCTCATCCCTTAAAGACTAGGCCTTTTAAGGCCTTATGTTGGTAATAATCATCACCAGTCTCCAGTTTAGGGAAGTTAAACAATATTCTTGTTTGTAAGAATCCAGCAGTAGTTAAAGATACTATAATATCTTTATATACATTATATGTGGACATCTCTATGTACATTAGAAATTCATTGAAATAAAAAACCATATTATTTTTTCTGTGAAAACAAAGTATAGCTTTTAGATTGAATGTTAAAATTATGTTCATTGGTCTGTAAACGATCCCTGTTTAAATGCTGTCTGGAGGCAGCACTTAATGTTATGAAAGGAACTTCAGACATGCTTTCAAAGATTAGCTTCCAACTCAATGATCCATTGTGAGGTCTTATTGCTCCACATAATAATAGACTCTACCTTATTGGGTCATTTGTTAAAATCATACCACTTAATTTGGTGCAATGCCATGTGTAGTTATTACTCAACCTCAGCCAGGCCTTCCATGAGTTTATCATTCCTCTCATTCACTCCTACTTAACTCCCTAGCTTATTCTTTATAACAGATAATATGAACATTTTACACTCATTGCAAATTCATAACTTCAGTTTGGAGTTTGCATGCTCAGCTGACTTTGCCTCCTACTTCAATGATACAATCAATGGCAACTAATGTGGATTTCTGCCCTTTGTAAACCTCTCTGACTTCACATACTATTCCTGCTCACCCTGTCTTCTATCTCTCTTGTTCTCTTTCTCCCCGTCACCATGAGACCATTTTATCTTCTTCTTTCCTGACAACTTTCTAGAAAACATTCTATTTTAACACCATATGTAATTCCCAGACTCCCCTCTCATTGGAAAGGTCACTTACAGCAATTTTGTTAAAGTCAACCGTGGTCCTTTCTTATTTTCATACAACTCAAGCTTGCCAATGAATAGCTTTGGCATCAAATATGGCTTGGAGGCTTTTAGTCTCTCCCACCATGATTTCTGCTACCACCTCTCACCCGGCTCAAGTTATACTCAACACAACGCAATCTAAATAAAAATGGTTTTCTTCCTTAAAAATATAGCACAAAGGCTAATGTATTTACTAGCTTTCCTTCTTATTGCTAAGCACCTGGTACATAAAATTCTGTAGGCATTAGAACCACATTAGATGGACATCTACTTCTGTAAAAATCTCTCCTGCCCTCAAGATGAAGCTTTCTTCTGTTTCTCCTCCTGTGCACTCTCCTTCTGTGACTCTTTTGTTTCTGCTGGTCCCCATATTCAGGACTTCTCTTAGGATCTAGCCTGGGCACTTTGCTCTCCTAGGGTCATTTCATTCATTCCTTTGGCTCCAATGATCACTTTTTTCCTAATCACCCCTACATTGTCAGCTCAAAGTTTGAACTGACTTTCTTTTAAATTAACTCCTAAATTCACACAGGAGATTATGTAACTATAGGTGTTCTTTAAAAACATACATGACATATGTGAGTATCTATAAAATAAAATAAAATACATTTTATGTAGCAATGCTTTCCATGAATTTAATCTAGTTCTCATTTTTATTCAAGAGTGATTGAGTTTGCATCCAAGTATTCTCAAAATCTGCAAACATCTGGAAATTTTTTTCTTCAGGAATCCCTAACACAAAATAAAGAAATCCCCTTAAAGTGTGTGGGCTGGGTATCCTGACGTCCTATTTAACCCAGAACATGGTAAATATTGTCTATCTTGCATCACTACCCACATGAGTTAGAACTGAAGAAAACAGAACTTCTGATATCTTAAAGAAAGAAATCATTATTTTGATAATGATAACAAAACTTTCCTTAATCTCTAAACAGGGAACAAATTTCACTGTGATAATATTGTTTTGAGATTGCTGGTTAACTGATCTGTGGGACATTAATCAGCTTATTTTATCTTTTATACAGAGAAGTGAGCTTATTGCTCCTGTCTGGATGAAGAGAGTACCTAACAATAGTAACATTGATGACTACTACTATGATTTATTATTGTTGTTATTATTATACTTTAAGTTCTAGGGTACATGTGCAGAATGTGAAGGTTTGTTACATAGGTATATGCATGCCATGGTGGTTTGCTGCACCCGTTAACCCATCGTCTACATTAGGAATTTCTCCTAATGCTATCCCTTCCCTAGCCTCCAACCCGCTGACAGGCCCCTATGTGTGATGTTCCCCTCCCTGTGTCCATGTGTTCTCATTGTTCAACTCTCACTTATGAGTGAGACAATGTGGTGTTTGGTTTTCTGTTCCTGTGTTAGTTTGCTGAGAATGATGGCTTCCAGCTTCATTCATGTCCCTGCAAAGGACATGAACTCTTTCTTTCTTATAGCTGCATAGTATTCCATGGTGTATATGTGCCACATTTTCTTTATCCAGTTTATCATTGTTGGGCATTTGGGTTGGTTCCAAGTCTTTGCTATTGTGAACAGTGCTTCAATAAACATATGTGTGCATGTGTCTTTATAGTAGAATAATTTATAATCCTTTGAATATATATCCAGTAATGGGATTGCTGGATCAAATGGTATTGCTGGTTCTAGATCCTTGAGGAATCTCCACACTGTTTTCTACAATGGTTGGACTAATTTACACACCCACCAACAGTGTAAAAGTGTTCCTATTTCTCCACATCCTCTCCAGCATCTGTTGTCTCCTAAGTTTTTAATGATCACCATTCTAACTGGCATGAGATGATATCTCATTGCAGTTTTGACTTGCATTTCTCTAATGACCAGTGATGAACTTTTTTTCATATGTTTGTTGGCTGCATAAATGTCTTCTTTTGAGAAGTGTCTGTTCATATCCTTCACCTACTTTTTGATGGGGTTGTTTTTTTCTTGTAAATTTGTTTAAGTTCTTTGTAGATTCTGGATATTAGCCCTTTGTCAGATGGGTAGACTGCAAAAAATTTCTCCCATTCTGTAGATTGC
>CAUYLG010068206.1:0-34196 GCA_963573385.1 Cacajao melanocephalus
CACTGGATAACAATGCAAAATTGTTCGCTTATAAAGACTCATGCACATGTATGTTCATAGCAGCACTGTTTACAATAGCAAAGACCTGGAACCAACCCAAATGCCCATCAATAATAGACTAGACAAGGAAAATGTGGCACAAACGCACCATGGAATACTATGCAGCCATCAAAAACGATGAGTTTGTGTCCTTTGTAGGGACATGGATGAATCTGGAAACCATCATTCTCAGCAAACTGACACAAGAACAGAAAATCAAACACCACATGTTCTCACTCATAGGTGGGTGTCAAACAATGAGAACTCATAGACACAGGGAGGGGAGCATCACACACTGGGGTCTGTTGGGGGTGAATGGGGAGGGACAGCAGGGGTGTAGGGAGGTTGGGGAGGGATAACGGGGAGAAATGCCAGATATAGGTGATGGGAGATGGAGGCAGCAAACCACATTGCCATGTATGTACCTATGCAACAATCCTGCATGTTTTGCACATGTACCCCAGAACCTAAAGTGCAATAAAATAAAATTTAAAAAAACATTCTGAATTAAAAAAATAACAATAATAAAATAAAATTTCCATTGAATGCTCTGTTGCCTGCAGCTGATGTGGAAACAACAGTTTTGGCACTCATCAAGGAGAAGTTTGCTCAACTTTAATGTTTCCTTCAGAATTGTATAATCTGAACCAATTAAGATGTCTGTGGTGTTGGCATTATTTATAGTATTATTGTTAGTTCTCTTCAATTGGTGCATAAATTAGGGCATCAAAAATTGATGTAGATAGTCTGCCACCATGGTAGTGTCATGGTCTCCCTCTTCAACATCAACTCAAACTACATCTTATTCAGACACGTAATAAAACATTAATACAAGTTTATTTTGGTACAAAAATTTTGAAATCTATGCATAGTTTTTCATAATATTCATTTCCCATGAACTTTGTGAAGATGCCTCATATTGTCAGACCTATAACATACAGAAATGTAATATCTATATTAAATTTTCAAAATGTAATGTCTTCATGTGTAATATATTTGTCAATGATAGAAAAAAGGAGGTGGGTGGAAGCAAAGCTACATAAAAATGATTACAAATGATAAAATCTTTACAGCAATGCATATTGGGCTTGTAACATGAATAAAGGTAACATGTATAATAATAATGCTACAAAAAGGGGAGGAAGAGAATAAAACTATACAAAAATAATGCTTCCATATCTCACTAGAATTAGCTAGTGTAAATCAGAAGCTGATTCTGATAAATCAAGGTGAATATGGTAAGCATTAGAGATACCACTGTAAAGAAATTTTTTAAATATAGTGAAAACATAATTAAAGAAACTTAAATATATCACTGGACAATATTTATGTAATGCAAAAGAAAGTAGTAAAGGAGGAATTGAAGAATAAAAGACATGAGACACACAGAAAAAATGTACAATGGCAGATGTAAATCCAACTAGAAACATTAAATGTGAATGGATTAAACAATATAATCAAAAGGCAGAGATTGTCAGATTAAATTTTTTAAAATCCAACTATATGTTAGCTATGTACCTGAGACATACTTTAAATTAAAAGATACAGATAGATTGAAAGTAAAAAGATGGAAAACAATATATCATACAAACAGAAACCACAAGAAAACTAGAATGACTATGCCAATATCAGACAAAACAGACAGGAATATTTTATAACAACAAAAAGTTGAATCTAGCAGGTAGATATAACAATTATAAACACATATGTACCTAATACCACAGCACCAAAACATATGAAGCAAAAACTGTCAGAAATGAAGGAAAAAATAGACAATTCAACAATAATAGTGGGAGAGTTCAACACCTCATTTTCAATAATAGATAGAACAACTAGGCAACAAATGAGAAAAAGAGATAGACATTTGGACAACACTATAAACGAGTTAGGTCCAACAGACATCTATAAAACACTCCACCCAACAACAACAGAATATACATTCTTCTCAAGCACACATGTAACATTGTCCCATATACACCATATGATAGACCATGAATCAAATCTTAATAAATTTAAAAGAATAAAAATATTAGATATATCATCTGACCACGATGAAATGAAATTAGAAATCAGTAACAGAAAGTAATTTAGGAAATTCACAAATCTATGGAAATAATACAATACACTTCTCAATAAAAAAAGAGTCAAATAAGAAATCAAAACCAAAATTAGAAAATACTTTGAGCTAAATGAAAATGAAGACCCAACATACCAAAACTCATGGGATGGAATGAAGGCATGCTTTGAGGGAATTTATTACTCTAAATGCCTATATTAAGAAAGAATAAAAATCTAAAATCAATAACCTAACCTAAACCTCTACCTAAAGACACAGAAAAAGGAGCAAAATAAACCAAAATCAAGCAAAATGAAGAACATAATAAAGATCAGAGTAGAAATTAATGAAAGAAAATAATAGAAAAATAATAGACAAAAACAATGAAACTGAAACCTGGTTCATCAAAAACATTGATAAATCTTTAGCTTTATGGACCAAGAAAAAAAGAGAAAGAAGTCTCAAGTTACTAGAATCAGAAATAAAAGAGGGGACATTACTGCTAGTCTTACAGAAATAAAAGGGAGTATAAAGGAATACTACAAATAATCGTATGCCAATAAATTGGATAACTTAGATGATGAAATGGACAAATTCCTAGAAAGACACAAACTACTACAATTGACTTGAAAAGAAATACAAAATCTGAATAGACCTATAACAAGTGAATAAATTAAATTTGTAATCGATAAACTATACACACAGAAAAGCTCAAGCCTAGATGACCTCACCACTGAAATTACACCAAACATTTGAAGAACTCAAACCAATTCTTTACAAACTCTTAAAAAACAGAGAAGAGCATGGTGGTTCATGCCTGTAATTCCAGCACTTTGGGAGGCCGAGGCAGGTGGATCACTTGAGGTAAGGAGTGAGACCAGCCTGGCCAACATGGTGAAACCCCGTCTCTACTAAAAATACAAAAATATTTAGCCAAGCATGGTGGTGCACGCCTGTAGTCCCAGCTACTCAGGAGGCTATGAAGGGAGGATTGCTTGAACCTGGCAGGTGGAGGTTGCAGTGAACCAAGATCAAGCCACTGCACTCCAGCCTGGGCAATAGAATAAGACTCCATCTCAAAAAAAAAAAAAAAAAAAAAAGAAGATGAGGGAATACTTCCCAACTCACTTATGAGGCCAGTATTATCCTATAACTTACTTATGAGGCCTGTCATCAAAACCTATGAGGTATTTAAAATCAAGAAAATTTCCCCACAAAAGATATCATTAAGAGATGAAAATGCAAACCACAGAGTGGGAGAAGTTACTTGCAATACAAATATCCAGTCAAGGACTTGCGTTCAGAATATGCAAAGAATTCCTATATGCTGTTTTTAAAAAACAGTCAACAGAAAAAAACACCTGGGCAAAAGATTTGAACAGGTACTTCACAAAAGTAGATTTCCTAATTATGGCCTACAAACATATGAAAAGTGCTTAACTTCATGAGTTATCAGGGCAATGCAAATTAAAATCACAATATGATACCACTACATAATACATCAAAATGGCTAAAACAAACAATACAAACTATTCCAAGTGCTGACAAGAATATGGAGCAACTGGAACTTTCGTTAAATATTGGTGGGAGTAAACTGATACAAGCGCTATGGAAATATTTGGCAATATTTACTAAGTTGAACACATATATGACCCATGAACCAGCAATTCCACTTCTAGGTTTATTACACTCAACAGAAACACACACACACACACACATATATATACACACACCAAAAGACACATAGATGAATGCTCCTAGAAGCTGTATTTGTATGTAATACCAAAAACTGGAAACAATCCTAATGGATAGACAAATAAACTGTGGAATATTCATACAATGGAAAATAGCAACAAGAATGAACAGTTATAACCCACAACATGAAAGAATCTCACAACCATAATACTGAACGAATGAAACCAGATATAAAAGAGTACATACTGGATGATTCCACTTACATAAAGTTCAGACCATCTTTCTAGAAATCAGTGGTTCTCTGTGGGGAGGGGAGGGTGACTGAGACAGGGCATTAGGATGGAGCACTGGTGAAATTCGATTTCTCACTCTGAGTACTGGTTACACAAATGTAACACAGACACAAGTGCTGTGTCTATGCACTGAGGATTTTGTATGTTTCTGTGTTGGTTATGCTTCATAAAAATTTTACTTTTTAAAGTCCCATATGCTAAAAAAAGAATAAAAAACTTAAATGCAAAAATTAAAATGAAACGACATAAAATCCAGGTCCATAAGTAGCCCCAAGCCTTGCACCGTCTGGCCTGGCTCTCTGACCTTCATGGTCTGCAGAGGCACCCTTGCTCCCTAAGCTTGGTGACGCTGCCTCCTCATTGTTCCTCAGACACAACAGACAGGCTCCCACCTCAGGGCCTCTAACCTCACTCAGGGATTTCCTCCCCCAAGTAACTCACACTCACTCACTGATGTATTCAAAATTCTACCCAAATGCCGACTCTTCAAAGAAGTCTTTCTGACCACCCTGCTTCCTATGATGTATCACTGCTTGCTATGATGGTATTTCCTGCCCCTACTATAATGGAACACCATGTGGGTGGGAACTTTTTCTATTTTATTCACTGTGGTGTCACCAGTGCCTAGACTAGGAGTTGTTGAATAGAGAAATGAATGAAACTCACAGTGAAGGATGGTTTCTTATTCATTACTGCCCTCCCCACCACCACCCCATGACTAGCCATAACAGATGCTCAATATGTTTAATTGTTTTGGAGTTGAATTAAGAAAATTACATTGCCAATAAACTGTTCCGTAGGGAGACCACAAGGCCTTCTATGGACAGTATATGCTTGTTACCATTGCCATGCAGTGCTCTGAAAAACAAGGCAAAGCTCTAAAAGATTTGCAGTTAGGCTATGTATCCCCTTCTCACTTAAAAGACACAAAGCCAGGCAAAAGAAGACAGATCGATGCAATGATTCAATATTGCTATCACCTAAGGGAGTAAGGAAACAACACTTTTGCTTGGTTGAGAGTTTCCTGCAGGGAAGAATCTTGAGTGATGGGGGAGTGAGAACACACTGGAATGCTTATTTGTCGGATGACACAGGCTGCCTCGCCGTCCACGCAATATTAACTCTCGGTGTCTTCAGGAGAAATTACAGAAAATCCATTTCTCACCACAGCATTCGATGACTCACCTAGCTTTCTTTATGTATTGCATCACAGGTGTAAATAAGACTTGTGGAAAGAGGGCTGATGAACGTGCATGCAAGGTGTGTGGCTGCAAAGGCTGCCTAATAAGCAGCGTTCAGACCCAGCAGAGGCTGTCAGTGGCTGACTCACTGCGTGTCTTCCAAGGGAGGTGCTGGAGATGGAACACAGCTTCTCAGGGACCTGCAAGTCACCCAGCAGGCATAGCCCTTGCCCAGAGAAAAACAAGAGCATGCCTGGCCCCTGACTCTTCCTCCAGGGTAGCCTTGGGCTCATGGCAAAGGAGCCTCCTCCTCAGCCACCCTTTCCCTACACCAGTGATGCAGAGAGCTCCCCACTCCTGTGTTCTAAAATCTGCTCTGTGGACAATGAAACAATGAAACTCATTCACAATGAGGCAGACATGCTGATAATAGCTTAAAGAAGTTCTTCATCTAAGACTGAGACTGTAAACCAAAAGTAAAATTCTAAGGGCCCCCAATTATCTGAATGGACCCCTCTTCTTGGCCAAGGGCATTCCAAAGTTAACCTGAGAATCTAGCTTCAGGCCATGATAAAAGACGAGGGTGGCCATGCCTCATTACATCCCTCTAGCCTTAACATCAACACAGACCTTAAGTCTGATGAGAAACACTTATGATCTAGTTTCTCTGGAGCCTGCTACCTAGAGGCTTCATCTGCATGATAAAATCTTGGTCTTCACAACCTTTTGTCATAACCCAGACATTCCTTTCTACTGATAATAACTCTTGTCTGCCAACTTCAAGTTGTCTCACCCTTCCAGATCAGATCAAACCAACGTACATCTTACATGTATTGACTGATGTCCCATGTCTCCCTAAAATGTATAAAAGCAAGCTGTACCCCAACCACCCTGGGCACATGTGGTCAGGACCTCCTGAGGATAAACTTTCTAAACTGATTGAGACCTGACTCAGATACTTTGGGGTTCACAAGACAGTACAGATTTCTTTGGGGAGCCTAATTGAACTCCTCATTTAGTCTCTTAAACCATGTCTCTATCTTACCTGCTTTTACTGTGGTCCCATCCTTCGGTTCATTCAGACGCAACATTTGACACTTTTAACCTAGGGTATGTCAAGAGCTTCACTCATTTTTATGTACAGTATGGAAAGCCTGGTACCAGATATGTGTTCTCCACAAACACGTGCTCCTCCTCTTCCTCATACAGAGTCGCAGCACTAACTGTGAGCTGACTGGGTATGGTGGACCTTGGAGCCATGCTCATCTTCCCACGGCCATGACGGGGAAAAATGCAGTCCCCACCCAAGTGGCGTTGCTGTCAACCACCTCCCTCACTTCAAAACTTTCCATGGCTTCTCAGAGCTAAGGAGAATTGACCCCAAACTTTCTTCCTGGTATTTAATAGGAGCTAGTTCCTATCCTACTCTCTCCCCATCAATCCCAAAAATGAAAGGCTTAGAAGTGGAGAAGGAAGGACAAAAAATTCAGAAGATTCAAATCTTTTTTTTTAGATGGAGTTTTGCTCTTGTCACCCAGGCTGGACTGCAATGGCAGAGAGAGAGAGAGAATAAAATGAACAGAAGGTGTTCAAGACACAGATTCCAGATCCAGTTTCAAAGCAAGAGTATTCCTCCAAACAAGTCCTTTATACTCTATCCAATCAGACACCCTGTAATGGGGCTACAGCTACAGACACCCGTGATGGGGCTACAGATAGAAGATGGGGACCAGGAGCGGTGGCTCATGCCTGTGATCCCAGCACTTTGGCTCACGCCTGTGATCCCAGTACTTCGGGAGGCCGAGGTAGGCAGATCACGAGGTCAAGACATTGAGACCATCCTGGCCATGGTGAAACCCTGTCTCTACTAAAAATACAAAAATTAGCTGGGCATGGTGTCATGCACCTGTGGTCCCAGCTACTTGGGAGACTGACGTGGAAGAATCACTTGAACCCAGAAGTCAGAGGTTGCAGTGAGCCGAGATTGCACTACTGCACTCCAGCCTGGCGACAGAGCAAGACTCCATCTCAAAAAAAAAAGATAGGGCTGCAGGGCTGCAGAGATACACCCCAAGAGGCTACCAAGAGACAGCAGCACCTCCAGAGAGGCCAACATCAGGAGAAGAAAGGGGCTGTGGGCAGCACCTATAATACTCACCAAATTAGACACCCCACCATGGGGCTACAGACAGACACACTCTGTGATAGGGCTACAGTTATGGGATGTTTCCCCAGGACTATTTCTCCATTGCAATTTAATCCATATACATTGGGTCAGCAGTGCCCTGCCAGTAGAGACGGTATCAGAGTCAGCCCCCAGTCCAAGAGAACTAGGCAGCCACTTGAGCTGGCCTCTGGATCTATCGCCAGAGTGGGGGCTACAAAACCACAGTCAGGTAGCCACAAGGGCAATCTGGGAAAGCCCCCAAACTGGTAACAACCCAGTGGGTTCACCTTGCCCACTGCCTAGACAGAGTTGATTTATCAAGACAGGGGAATTGCAATGAAGAAAGAGTAATTCATGCAGAGCCAGCTGTGTGGGAGACCTGAATTTTATTATTACTCAAATCAGTCTCCCTGAGCATTTGGGGACCAGAATTTTTTTTTCTTTTTTGTTTTTTGTTTTTTTTTTAATCAAAGTCTCCCTCTGTCGCCCAGGCTGGAGGGCAGTGGCACATCTCAGCTCACTGCAATCTCCACCTCCCGGGTTCAAGCAAGTCTTGTGTCTCAGCCTCCTGAGTGGCTGGGACTACAAGTGTGAGCCACCACACCTGGCTAATTTTTGTGTTTTAGCAGAGACGAGGTTTTGCCATGTTGGCCAGGCTGGTCTCGAACTCCTGACCTCAAATGATCCACCCGCCTAGGCCTCCCAAAGTGCTAAGATTACAGGCACAAGCCACTGGGCCTAGTGTAGAATTTTTAAAAATAATTTGACAGGTAGAGGTCGAAGTGAGGTTTTCTTGCTGTCTTCTGTTCCTGGGCAGGGTCGCAGAACGGGTTGAGCCAAATTACAGTCTGGATGGTGTCCGGTGATTTACCAAGTACTGGGTCTGCAAAATTTCTCAAGCACTGATCTTAGGTTTTACAATAGTGATGTTATCCCCAGGAGCAAGTTGGGGAGGTTCAGACTCTTGGAGCCAGAGGTTGCATGACTCCCAAACTGTAATTTCTAATCTTGTAGTTAATTTGTTACTCCTGCAAAGGCAGACTGGTCCCTAGGCAGGGAGGGGATCTCTTCAGGAAAGGGCTATTATCAATTTTTTCAAAACAAAAATAGTTAAGGAATCCCTAAACTGAATTCCTTCCTAAAGTTAATTCAGCCTTTCCCCTGGAATGAACAAAGACAGCTTACATGTTAGAAGCAAGATGGAGTCAGTTAGGTCTGATCTCTTTCACTGTCATAATTTCCTCAGTTATAATTTTTGCAAAGGTAGTTTCAGTCATCCCTCAATATCTGAGGGGGATTGGTTCCAAGACCCCAGAGGTACCAAAATCTGTAGATGCTCAAATCCCTGATATAAAATGGTATAGTGTTTGCATATAACCTAGGCACATCCTCCCATTCACTTGAAATCATCTCTATGTTAGATATGATAGAGTGAACTCCAAGTTTTTCCTCAAAGATTCAGTATGTCAGCATGTTCAGTTCTTTGTCCTCCATTTTAAAGTTTAACTTCCTTGCAGTTTCAGTAAACGACCTTTTCTACCAGTTCTAATCAGTAGTTCACATCTGTTCCCCCAGTCTCCTGCTCCATCCTAACTCATCCCAGTCACCTGCTCCAGTCACCTGTTTTGACCTAGGTTACTCCTAGTCACCTTCTCTGACCTGTTCCATAACTGTCCTTCCCACCAAACTACCCACCCCACCACTCCGGCTCATACCCCTGCTCTCCTTAAAATAGCCTATCGGAATTAGACTAGACTGTGTGGTCTAACCCTAGCCAATAGGGGAACAACACAGCAGTAGGGGCTGCCTCCATCAGGAATAAGAACCCTTTCCACTCCCTTGTCCAGGTGTGCGCTCGCCATTGTTCCTCCATGAGCCACACCTTCTACAGAAGTAAATTGCCTTGCTGAAGAAATTTATATTTGAGTGCTACTTCTTTTGCAGCACCAAAAGTTAACATATAACCTCTAGATTACTTATAATACCTAAATGCTATGTAAATAGTTACTATACAGCATTGTTTTTATTTGTATTATTTGTATATATTTTTCCAAATATTTTTCACTCGCGTTAGTTAAATCCCCAGATGCAGAAACTGTAGATCTGGAAGGTCGACCATATTCCTCTCTATACTCATCGGATTGTATACATTAAATATGTACAGCTTTTTATATCTCAATCTTACCTCAAAACCTTTTAAAGAAAGGTTTTGCATAAAATTGACTGCAGATATTGCATCCGAAGTAGAGATGAGTTTTGCCCAACATTCCTTACCACATTGCCCATAAAAAATCAACTATTTGAGAATACAAATGTATCTTTGCTTCCAAATACCAAGAAAGTTAAGGATAAGAATTTATTTAGAAAGAGAAATAATTTGATTATCAGTTTTTAACAGGTCTCTAAATGCCATGAGGAAGCATGAGCAGATCCCTGTAAGATTTTAGGGCAGGAAGGGATGATTTCTGGTTGGGATAATCAAGGGAGACTCCAGGTGGTGATGAGTCTTTGAGCTGGGCCCTGAAGAACAGGATGGATTACCACAGGCAGAGATGAAGCTATAATAGAAATCATCAGAGGCAGAGAAAAAACCAGAGCAAAGATTTCCCAGGAAGAAAGTGCGTTCCAGGGACACAAGTCTTCACAAAGCGTCCTTCGGGACAGGGTTGGTGTGAAGCAGTGGCATACGACAAGGCTAGAAAGGGAGACCGTTTTGCAAAGCCCATAGAGTTGCTGCCATATTTCATCAAACCTAGAGCACCATAGATTATAAAGTACACCATTACGTTATGTCCCAACACCGCCAATTAAACTATGACAAGCATTGACTGTAAGAGGCATCCCCATTTCAGAGATGCTCAAGTGTACCCAAAACGTGTCTTGGAATTGACAAAATACAGGAGTGAAGAGACTGGAGCAGTGCAGTGGGGAGGAGAAGGTACAAAGGATATTTTAATAAAGCAAGCTTGGCTGGTTTAGGACAAGGAGAATTTGCTCTGATAACACAGGCATGAGCGAGGCAAACGTTTGTGAGAAATGGGACCCTACAATTTCAGCATCCTACTCACAATCTGTTAGCACCATGGAGAATGGCATCGCTGCCCTGGAGCTGTGCAGCTTGACTCTGCCTTCTCCACCCTGCCCTAACTGTAGCAAACGCTTCACAAGCGCCTCTGCCGAGGAGGGAGAGGCCGAAAGCGCAGAAGCACCGTCTGTTGTCTTCTCCCCAGGCCGACAGCCCACGCCTGGAAAGTGCACCGACTCTCCGGGCTCTGCTCCTTTGTCTCACTGTGCACAGCTTATGAAAACTGAGGAGGACAACGGGCTGTTTCCCAATCATGCATTTGCTAAGAGAACCAAAGGGGCTTTCTTCTGTTTTCCTTCTTATAATTTTAAAAAAGGACCTTAGCGTTCTGGCTTCATAATAGCCCAGAGAAACCTAAGGGTTGAATTGTCAAGAATTATCAGTAGGCAGACAGGGAAACTGTGGACCTTAAGATCTGACCAGAAAACGCCACGCATGAGCCCCTACCACCCCACTCAACCTCCACACACAATACACACACACACTCACCCGCCCATATACACACATCCCAAACACACACCCACACACACAAACTCACCCACACACATATACAAACTCACCCATCTACATACACACACACCCTAAACACACACACGTACACACATAAAAACTCACCCACCAACCCACACACATGATTAAATAGGCAAAGAAAACACCATAATTGTGTGAAATGGTCTGATTTAGAAACCAATTATAAAGAACATAATTATCTACTAATGAAATATGCATGTAAGTCCTTGATTGGCTGCTTCTAATGTCACTGTAGACAAATGTGTAGCCAGGAGAAAACTTGCCAACCCATACATACACACATACAAACTCACCCACAAACACGTACACACATATACACATTCACCCACCCACACATACATACACACACACATACATGTGTACACATACATTCACATCATATGCACGCACACATGTAAACACATGCATATCAAATCTATACACACAAATACACATACACATATACACATACACATTACATACATATACACATACATACACATACACACACAGTGAGACACAGGTGAAAAATAGGTATTCTTTTTGATTCTGAGATGTTAGGTGTCATGAGATTTTCAGTCATAATCTAGAAATGGGTGATTTTCAATTTATGCAAGTTTTCTCCTGGCTACACATTTGTCTACAGTGACATTAGAAGCAGCAAATCAAGGACTTACATGCATATTTCATTAGTAGATAATTATGTTCCTTATAATTGGTTTCTAAATCAGACCATTTCACACAATTATGATGTTTTCTTTGCCTACTTAGTCAATTGAAAAGATAGTAAGAAAGTTCTTTGTTACCAAAATGGCCTATTCTTAACCTATATTATGGAGTGGAGGAGATAAACAAAAATAAAAAACAACTATTTTGCATACATAGAATACTCCTTGTTAAAATGCATCTAGATACAAAAAAAAGAAGAACACTACAAAGGTGTTTATAAATACATCTGGACTAACAAAATGCCAAGAGGGGAATTTCATAGTAGGGGCAGATTTTCTTAAAAAAATTAATAATGAAGTCATGCTGTTTAAATGCCAAAATCATTTTTCACCCAAATGAAAAAAAAAATTGGGCCATAATCATGGCCACAAAATAACTACTAACAAAGCCGCTACAGGAGCCCTGTTCTTAGAAAAATCTAAGTGTATTTATTCCTGCATCGATTCCACAAACATTTCCTGAGCACAGTACTAGGTGCTAAGGACAAAGCAGTGAGTAAAACAGTCTCAGCACCACCGGAGCTTAGTACTCACCCCAGGCTCACACAAACATGCACATGCACACACACTCAGACACACACACACACACACGCACACACACAACCTAATGAGTCAGTACGCTGGTGGCGTATGGAGACATTCTCAGCAAAATGGTGTAAGGCAGCAGTGGAAAGCATAATTTCTGTAAATCCCACCTTTACTAAGTAACGTTGGGCAACTAACTCCCTGTGCCTCAGTTTTCCCATCTGTAAAATGGAGATAATACAAATACACAACTACTCACACGGTGTCGTAAGGACTCCACAAATTAATATATGTAAGCACTTAACACAGTGCTTGGTGTAACATATGCAGTATTATACGTGTTAGCTCTTACAATATTATCCTTTCTGGCTTCTTAGCAGCTCTCCTCCAGGGTATAAAAATGCTGGCATGGAGCTTCCTAGGGATCCTCTGGCCATTTCTAACTCTCTCCAGGCCTCTGGGCCCCCTGCAATGACTCCTGGGTGAAAACTCTAAAGCCCCGGGCTTGACCGATGGCAGGTGCTCAATCCATGTTATTCTCACCCCCTTTCTACTTCTTCCTATAAATGCTGTCTCCTCCCCACAGCAGCCCACAAGTCTCTACTGCCAGAATTTGATCCCCATTTGGGGAAGGGGGACTATGTTCATTGATAGAATTTTCTTAATTTAAATTTCCCCCCCTCACGCCTGTAAAACCTGCACTTTGGTATTATATAAATGATATAAGTAAGACGTCATTATTTTCCAGACAGGTTTGAGGACCCTTGTTGAAAAGGGTAGTGATGGATGTCAGGGGTGTGATTCCCATGGGCATTTTGTGCTATAAAGGAAAGAAGGAGAGGAAGAGCTAAGATAAATCTGACATTATGAAAAGCAGCAACGTTTTGGGGTTGTTTGAAGAAGTGAGGAAAATTTTAGGGATCAAAATTTTAGGGACAGGCGAAGCTTGTGGGTCTAATATGGACTTCCAAAATGCCTTTACCAGCCAGTGCTCAGCAAAGGCAACCAACACTGAGCAAAGCTGCCGCTGAGCCCCCAGGGATGAACCGCTGGGGAAGGTGAAATACCCTCCAGCAGCCAGGGATGGACTTGTCTCTGTTCCAAGCTCTCCGAAGCACTCCAGGGAGACTCCTCATCAGGTCCTCAGCCCCCTGCATCCACTACCCAGAGAGGACACAAAGACATAGCAAGAGCGCCCTGCCCAAAGGATGAAGGAAGTGAAGAATGAAGTTGCAACTTCAGGGCATTTTGCTCTCAGGATCCAGTGCAGACAATACTGCAGCTTGTCCAAAGACAAAGCTTCAGGTTCAGACACAGTGAAAGAGCCCACAGGAAATGCACACAGCCATGCTTTGAAGGCTCCCTTCAGAGGCTTCCCTGGGTCAGGACACTGCTGTGGGTCTGGAGAATGTCTGGTATTGGCACACCAGCTCCCAGAGCCTGCCTTGGGGCATTCACTTTGTCCTTCACCTTGGCACAAGGCACTTTGGCCACTTCCTGCCACCAAAGGTTCATTGTCCCTTTAAGTACCACCCAGCTTCCTCCACTACAAAAGGCTGCTGGCTTCCTCTGACTCACCACGCCCCACTCTTGCCACTCTTTTCCCTACCCTACCCCTAATCCTGGCCCATGCTTTGTTTGTTTCTCAGCTCCTGTTTTAGCCAAGGAATGAAATTGAGACTCTTAATTAAAAACCAAAGAACCAAATAGCCCGTCTTTGTACACCTGTGTGTGTCTACCCACCCTCGCCCTTTTGCGATGACACTCTTATTCCTGTGATGCTGCACTTGCCTAAAGCAATGTCAGCTGTTTTCTGTGGATTTGCCTTCAAATGTGTATCAGCCACAAAAGAACATGCATCTCCACCGGGCACGGTGGCTCACACCCTTAATCCCAGCACTTTGGGAGGCCGAGGTGGGTGGATCACCTGAGGTCAGGGTTCAAGACCAGCCATGCCAACATGGCTAAACCCTGTCTCTACTAAAAATACAAAACTTAGCCAGCATGGTGGCAGGTGGCTGTAATCCCAGCTACTTGGGAGGCTGAGGCAGGAGAATCTCTTGAACCCAGGAGGCGGAGAGTACAGTGAGCCGAGACCATACCATTGCACTCCAGCATGGGCAACAAGAGTAAAACTCTGCCTCAAAAAAAAAAAGAACATGCATCTCATTGTGTTGTACCAGAAACACACTCACCCTAGGTGGATGGAAAAAGCACTGCATTTGGAATAACTCGGCTTTTTGTTCTAGATTCACTATCTGCTAACTTCATCAGTCTAGACTCAAACCCACAGGGCCTCTGGCCATTCATTTCTGAAGGGAAATAGTGTTATCTGCTCCCATTTGTAGGATTTTGTGAGGATCGAGTGAGTAATTATCTAAGGAAGCACATGTAATGCCACAGAGCATGCTTTTAGATTTTAAAAATATTTTTAAAATATTTTTCTCTCCTCTTCTCCCAATTCACTTACCAACTGTCTGCTCACTTCCCTTCTCTGAAGAAAACATTCATTAATTCATTCAAGAAAGATGTATGACATCCCCACTATGTGCTTGGAACACAAAGAAAAAACACATTCATTCTGTCCTCAAGGGGCCCATAAAAGAAAGAAGTAGCAGGTACGTTTGTAAATGGATGAATGAATAACAGTAAATCAATGAGTGAGGACTGAATGAGAGTCTTAAGAAAGGTATGTACACATGTGCTAGGAAGTGTCTAGTTGTACAAATGGCAGGAGAGTCAGTGAAAATCTTAAAAAGAATAGAGATGATAAAACTGAGTTTATTCTTTTTTTTCAGCTTTATTGAGGTATGACCGACAAAAATTGTGTATATTTAAGGTGTACAATGTGATGCTCTCATATACGTATACATGGTAAGATGATTACCACAGTCAAATCCATCACTTCTGGCCAGGCTCATGTCTGTAATCCCAGCACTTTGGGAGGTCAAGGCAGGTGGATCACATGAGGTCAGGAGTTCGTGACCAGCCTGACCAACATCATGAAACCCCATCTCTAATAAAAACACAAAAATTAGCCAAGCATAGTGGCTGGTGCCTGTAATCTCAGCTACTTGGAAGACTGAGGCAGCAGAATCACTTGAACCTGGGAGACGAAGGCTGCAGCGATTCAAGATTGTGCCGTTGCACTCTAGCCTGGGCAACAAGAGCGAAACTCCATCTCAAAAAAAATTAAAAATTAAAAAATTAAGTAAATAAGCCATTCACTTCACGTAGTATCCTTTTTGTTGTGCCTGGTAACAAAAGAGCTACTCCTTGAGTGAATTTCAAGTGTACAATACACTATTATTAGCTGTAGTCATTGTGCCGTACTTTAGGTATCTAGATCTTATTCATCTTAGGACAAAAAGTTTGTACGCTTTATCCCTAACCCACCTGGTAACCACCCAGCCCTGGTAACCACCATTCTACTCTCTGTTACCATGAGTTCAATTTTTTTTTTCTATGATTCCACATGTAAGTGAAATCCTGCAATATTTGTCTTTCTGGGTCTGGCTTCTTTCACTTAACATAACATCCTCATGTCAATCCATGTTGTCAAAAATGTCAGGGCAGCTTTTTTTAAGGCTGAATAATATTTCATTATATATACAAAAGGTGCATGTATATATAAAATGAAATATACACACACACACTACATTTTCTTTATGCATTTATGCACTGACTACCATTTATGTTGTTTCCAAATCTTGGCCTCTGTGAATAATGCTGAGATGAACATGAGGGTGCAGATATTTCATCAACACAGTAATTTCATTTCGCTTGGATATATACTCAGATATAGGACTGTTGAATCACAGGGTAGTTCTACTTTTAAGCTTCTGTGATACCTCCACGCTGTTTTTCATAAGGGCTGCACCAGTTTACGTTCCCATCAACTGTTTACAAGGGTTCCCTTTTCTCCACCTCCTCACTAACACTTAACTTTTAACGTTTTTATAATAGCCATCCTACAGGTATGAAGTGACATGTCATTGTGGTTTTGATTTCTATTTCCCTGATGATTAGTGGCATCTTTACATATACCTCTTTGCTATTTATGTCTTCTTTGGAAAAATGTCTACTCAGGTCCTTTGTACATTTCTTACTGGGTGATTTGGTTTTTGCTACTATTGAGTTTTATGAGTCCTCATGTATCTTAAGATATTAATTCCTTATTGGAAACATGGTTTGCAAATATTTTTCCCATTCTATAGGCTGCTTTTCATTCTGTTGTTTCCTTTGCTGTGCTTTATATGCCCTTTGTGACTTTTTAGTTTAATGTAGTTCTATCTGTTTAGTTTTGCTTTTGTTGCCTGTGATTTTGGTGTCAAACCAAAAATATTCATTGCCAAGACTGTTGTCAAGGAACTTTTTCTGAATGTTTTCTTCCAGGAGTTTTACAGTTTCAGGTCTTACCTTCAACTCCTTACTCCATTTTGAGTTGATTTTTTTGTGTGTGGTATAAGATAAAGGCTCAATTTCATTCTTTTGCATGCGGATATTTCATTTTCCCAGCACCAACATTTATGGAAGAGATTATCCTTTCTTCATTTTGTATTCTTTGTGACTTTATTGATAATTAGTTTACTGCATATTTATAAATTTATTTCTGGGCTCACTATCTACTGGTCAATATGTCTGAGGTTTTTTGGGGGGTGTAGCAGTAGGATACTGTTTTATTATAGTTTCATAACATAATTTAAAATCCAGTTTTGTTTTTTTTGTCAAAATTGTTTTGGTTATTTGAGGTCTTTTATGGTTCCATATCAATTTTAGAATTTTTTTTCTATTCCTATGAAAAATGTCATTGGAATTTTGATAGAAATTGCATTGAATCTGTAGATAGTTTTCAGTTGTATGGCCATTTTAACAATATTAATTATTTCAATCCATGAACATGATATCTTTCCTTTTATTTGTGTCTTCTTCAGTTTCCTTTATCAATGTTTTATAGTTTTCAGTGTACAGATCTCTTGCCTCCTTCATTAAATCTACTCCTAAGTATTTTATTCTTTTTAATGCTATTATGAATGGGATTGTTTTCTTAATTTCCTTGTCGGATACTTCCTTATTAGTGTATAGAAACACAACTGATTTTTTATGTTGATCTTTGTATTCTGCAACTTTACCGAATACTAGTTTAACAGTTTTTTGATGGAGTCTTTTTGTTACTAGTCGATCTCATCACTTGTGATTGGTCTGTTTCGATTGTTTATTTCTTCAGAATTCTGAGTAGGTTATATGTACCTACGTGAGTACATATAGAAATGTACCTTTAGAAATATATCCATTTCTTCCAGGTTGTCAAATTTGTTGGCATATAATTGCTGAGAACAGTCTCTTATAATCTTCTTTCTGTGGTGCCAGTTGTAATGTCACCTCTTTCATTTCTGATTTTATTTTTTTGAGCCTTCTTTTTTGTTTCTAAGTCTAGCTAAAGGTTTGCCAATTTCATCTTTTCAAAAGCCCCACCCTTGTTTTCATTGATCTTTATATAAATATATATATAACTGCATTTTAGGTTTTGGGGTACATGTGAAGAACATGCAAGATTATTGCATAGGTACATTCGTGGCAATGAGGTTTGCTGCCTTCCTCCCCATCACCTATATCTGGCATTTCTCCCCATGTTATCCCTCCCCAACTTCCCACACCCCACTGTTCCTCCCCTAGTTCCCCCCCAACAGACCCCATTGTGTGATGCTCCCCTCCCTGTGTCCATGTGTTCTCATTGTTCAACACTCGCCTATGAGTGAGAACATGTGGTGTTTGATTTTCTGTTCTTGTGTCAGTTTGCTGAGAATGACGGTTTCCAGGTTCATCCATGTCCCTACAAAGGACACGAACTCATCATTTTTTATGGCTGCATAGTATTCCATAGAGTATATGTGCCACATTTTCCCTGTCCAGTCTATCATCGACGGGCATTTGGGTTGGTTCCAGGTCTTTGCTATTGTAAACAGTGCTGCAATGAGCATTCATGTGCATGTGTCCTTATAATAGAACAATTTATAATCCTTTGGATATATACCTAGTAATGGGATTCCTGGGTCAAATGGAATTTCTATTTCTAGGTTCTTGAGGGATTGCCATGCTGTCTTCCATATGGTTGAACTAATTTACACGCCCACCAAGAGTGTAAAAGTGTTCCTATTCCTCCTTAAGCTGATAAGCAACTTCAGCAAAGTCTCAGGATACAAAATCAATGTGAAAAAATTACAAGCATTCCTGTACACCAATAACAGAGATGGAGACAAATCATGAGTGAACTCCCATTCACAATTGCTAGAAAGAGAATAAAACACCTAGGAATACAACTTACAAGGGATGTGAAGGACCACTTCAAAAGAAAACTACAAACTACTGCTCAAGGAAATAAGAAAGGACACAAACAAATGGAAAAACATTCCATGCTCATGGATAGGAAGAATCAATATTGTGAAAATGGCCATACTGCCCAAAGTAATTTATAGATTCAGTGTCATTCTCATCAAGCTACCATTGACTTTCTTCACAGAACCAGAAAAAAACTACTTTAAATTTCATATGGACCAGAAAGGAGCCTGTATAGGCAAGACAATCCTAAGCAAAAAGAACAAAGTTGGAGGCATCACGCTACCTGACTTCAAACTACCCTACAAAGCTACAGTAACCAAAAGAGCATGGTACTAGTACCAAAACAGAGATATAGACCTATGGAACAGAAAAAAGCTTCAGAAATAACACCACACATCTGCAACCATCTGATCTTTGACAAACCTGACAAAAACAAGCAATGCGGAAAGGATTCCCTATTTAATAAATGGTGTTGGGAAAACTGGTTAGCCATGTGCAGAAAGCTAAAACTGGATTCCTTCATTACACCTTATACAAAAAATAACTCAAGATGGATTAAAGACTTAAATGTAAGACCTAAAACCTAGAATGGAATAACAGAATTAGAAGAATACCTAGACAATACCATTCAGGACATAGGCATGGGCAAAGATTTCATGACTAAAACACCAAAAGCAATGGCAACAAAAGACAAAATTGACAAATGGATCTAATTAAACTGAAGAGTTTCTGCACAGCAAAGGAAACTGTCATCAGAGTGAACAGGCAACCTACAGAATGTGAGAAAAATTTTGCAATCTATCCATCTGACACAGGGCTAATATCCAGAATCCACAAAGAACGTAAACAAATTTACAAGAAAAAAATAACCCCATCAAAAAGTGGGTGAAGGATATGAACAGACACTTCTCAAAAGAAGACATTCATGCAACTAACAAACATATGAAAAAAAGTTCGTCATCACTGGTCATTAGAAAATGCAAATCAAAACCACAATGAGATACCATCTCATGCCAGTTAGAATGGTGATCATTAAAAAGTCAACAAACAACAGATGTTGGAGAGGATGTGAAGAAACAGGAAAGCTCTTACACTGTCGGTAGGAGTGTAAATTAGTTCAACCATTGTGGAAGACAGTGTGGCAAGTCCTCAAAGATCTAGAACCAGCAATTCTGTTACTGGGTATATCCCCAAAGGATTATAAATAATGCTACTATAAAGACACATGCACATGTATGTTTATTGCAGCACTATTCACAATAGCAAAGACTTGGAACGAACCCAAATGTCCATCAATGATAGACTGGATAAAGAAAATGTGGCACATACACACCATGGAATACCATGCAGCCATAAAAAGGATGAGTTGATGTCCTTTGCAGGGACATGGATGAAGCTGGAAACCATCATTCTCAGCAAACTAACACAGGAACAGAAAACCAACGCCACATGTTCTCACTTGTAAGTAGTACTAGAACAATGAAAACACACGGACACAGGGAGGGGAACATAACACACTGGGGCCTGTCAGAGGGTGGGGACCTAGGGTAGGGATAGCATTAGCAGAAATACCTAACGTAAATGACGGGTTGATGGATGCAGCAAACCACCATGACAAGTGTATACATATGTAACAAACCTGCACATTCTGTATATATATCCCAGAACTTAAAGTATATTAACAAACAAACAAACAAACAAACAACTATGGGAAGCCAATTCTCCATTCTTTTCCCATCTTGGGAATTCTAGAACAGCCACACAGTTCCACAGCCACCCTCTGCATGCAGAAGTCCTCGTGTGGCTGCCCTGCCTGGATTCCACATGCTCATATCCCCTGCCACCCTTACCCCTTCCTGGGCTGTGTTTACCAATCAGGCCCTTGTTCTCTTCCACGAGTCTCTTGAAGTTGCTCCTTGCTGGGATGGCATACTTCTTCCTGCTCAAGTACCACCCAGTGACCCCACATTACTCATCATCCCCAAGGGAAAACACTGAAACGAGAACTTGGATCTACTTTTTTTTTTTTTTTTTTTTTTGAGACAGAGCTTCACTCTGTCACCAGGCACCAGGCTGGAGTGCAGCAGCACGATCTTGGCTCACCGCAACCTCCACCTCCCGGGTTCAAGCAATTCTCCTGCCTCAGCCTCCCGAGTAGCTGGGACTACAGGCGCGCGCCACCATGCCCAGCTAATTTTTGTATTTTTTTTAGTAGAGACAGGGTTTCACCATGTTGGCCAGGATGGTCTCAATCTCTTGACCTCGTGATCCGCCCGCCTTGGCCTCCCAAGGTGCTGGGATTACAGGCGTGAGCCAACGCGCCCGGCCAGATCTACTGTTTCTATTAAGCTCTGCAACATCTCTTCAGTGTTCTGGTGGGAACATAGTTTGATTCTGGCAGTGTGAGTAGGGCCGTTTTATATTTTGATCTTTTAGGTAAGTTCTATAATCCACGTAGAGTGAATGCAGCAGATCTTGACAATATTTCAAAACAACTAACAGATTGTAACACCGTCATTTATTTCATTATCCCACAGATTGCACTAACAAAGTAATCATATTGTGTTAGTTTCTGCTTTTTGTTTTGGTTTTTTTTCTTGGTAGATTCCTCGATGTGGACCTGTGTTACCTATTTTCCCTCAGTGAATGTTCCCCTTGCTTGAATGTTTTGACGTTTGCTAGTGCAAGTCACTGCTTGATTATTTTATTTTTCACAGATGCCTTGGCTATTCATTTTCATCTTTTCATTACTGTAGATAAATTTCAGTATCAGTATTTTCATTTAAAATTGTCTTCAATGGGCATGGTGGCTCATACCTGTAATCCCAGCATTTTCAGCGAGTGAGGTGGGAGAATGACTTGAGCCCAGGAGTTGAAGAAGAGCCTGGGCAACATAGTGAGACCAGATCTCTACAAACAATTTTTAAAAAGTCCAAGTGTGGGGGCATGAGCCTATGGTCCCAGCTACTCAGGAAGCTAAGGCAAAAGAACTGCTTGAGCCCAGGTGGTCGAGGCTGCAGTGAGCCATGATCATGCCACTGCACTCCAGCCTGGGCAAAAGACGCAGACCTTCTCTAAAAAAATTAGTCTTCACGTTTTTATTAGAATATATTTAAAGTACAACTTCATTTATAGAAAAAATACTTAATAACCTTCTATTATATCACATTATGGTATGAGTTAGTCAAATTTTATATTTTTTTTTGTTTTTTTCATATTGGTCCCTCACTCTTTGTATTACAATTTTTCAAATAAATATCTTCGGCTGCTTCATTTTCAATCCGTGGCCTAATGACTGAATCTGGGAGGCCCCTGAGGTGTCATGAAGCTCCCCTGGCAGGCACCACCCACTCCACACCATGTCTACTGCAGCTGCTTCCCCTCCACAAGGGCAGGAGTATTGTTGCCACAGAACCGCAAATAAATATCCACCACCTCGCACTCCACAGAAAGGTTTCCCAACCCCCGTTCTAGATGAGTTATACTTGGTGTGAAGCACACACTAGTTTTTCCACATTGTTAATGGATACCCCAGGCTGGGGGGTGATGACTCAAATCCCTCATTTCCAACAGGATAAATAACATGGGCCCAGGCTAATTCTCTCCTAAAGACACAGGCCAGAAAAGAAAATTTAAAAAAAAAAAAAAAAACCCTATGTGAATATCTACTGATAGTGGGTTAAATGTAAAGTCAAAAAGGATTTATTTTTGAACCACATTTAAAAAGTTCTCTTTCCTGGTTTCTCCCACTTGTAGCAGCTCAGAGGCTTGTATGTGCCTGGGAGACTCTCACTTGCTGTGAGTCTCACGTCCTCCTACTCTGGCCAACTGGCTGAAACACGGTTTCACCTTCGATCTCCTTTTCTTCTCTTCTTCAAGTAAATCTCAACTCTCCAGATGACAATTTCTAGGCCTTGTTTTCAAGATCTGTGGATTTGTATTCAGTACCAAGACGCTACGAGGTTAATCACAGCTTCTCAGCTACAGAAGGAGATTCTCATGGGAAAGGGAAATAAGAACGGATGAGGGAAAATTCACTATTTTGCACTCACCCATTCTGATTATCACCAATCCCACATGCAATCCCTTAGTTATTAATAAAAAGTGTACCTGAGCATTTGCTGTGTGCTAGGCAAGTATGCACAAAAACTCGGGGATTTACAAGGATACAGGAATACTCGAGGATACAAGGATTCATGGGAACTTAGGGACTCACCAGAACGAAGGACTCACAGGAACTCAGGGAATCACGTCAACTCCGGCAATCAGGGGCTCACGAGATCGCAGAGGCTCAAGGGAATGTGGGGGCTCACGGGAACTAGGGGACTCATGGGAACTCAGGGATTCACGGCAACACAGCAGCTCATGGGAACACAGGGAATCATGGGAACTCAGGGACTCACAGGAACTCAGGGATTCACAGGAACGCAGGTGCTCACGGAACTCAAGGAATCACAAGAACTCAGGCAATCAGAGGAACTCAGGGATTCACGGCAACACATGGGCTCATGGGAACGCAGGGAATCATGGGAACTCAGGGACTCACGGGAACTCGGGCAATCAGAGGAACTCAGGGATTCATGGCAAGGCAGGGGCTCATGGAAACTCAAGGAATCACAAGAACTCGGGCAATTACAGGATCTCAGGGATTCACGGGAATGCAGGAGCTCACGGGAACGCAAGGTCTCACGGAACTCAAGGAATCACGAGAACTCAGGCAATCAGAGGAACTCAGGGATTCACAGCAACGCAGGGGCTCACGGGAACGCAGGGGCTCACAAAAACAAAGGAATTCATAGGAACAAAGGTATTCATGGGAACACAGGGACTCACGGGAACCTAGGGATTCACAGGAATGCAGGATTTCCTTTCCTTTGGATAAGTGCCCAGTAACGGGATTGCTGAGTCAATTCAGTTTTCAGTTGACTGCTGTGCTGTATCTATAGTTTTGTGAGGACGCTCCATACTCTTCTCCACAGTGGCTATACTAGTTCCCGTGTAGATACTGTATTATAATTTTAAAAGTGTATCATGTACATATAGAATAAGTAATTTAGCATGACAGGATTATTAGGACCTTGTGTTTTCACTAAAGAAAAAAAAAAGCTCATAAAATTCAAGCCACGTGTGGTGGCTCACACTTCTAATGGCAGCACTTTCGGAGGCCAAAGCAGGGTAACTTGAGGCCAGGAGTTCGACACCAGCCTGAGCAACAGAGTGAGACCATCTTTACAAAAAAGAAAATTAAAAAAAAAAAAAAATAGCCAAGCATGGTGGTGAATTCCTATAGTCCCAGCTACTCAGGAGGCTGCGGTAGGAGGATTGCTTGAGCCAGGAGGTACCAGGAGGTAGAGGCTGCAGTGAGTTATGATCATGCCACTGCACTCCAGCCTGGATGACAGAGCAAGACCCTGGCCCTAAAGCAAAGGGAGAAAAAAGAAAGTTCCTAGAAGTCAAGGTAAAAAAAAATCAGTTACATCAAATTTGAGTAAAATATTAAAAAAAATTTTTTTTTCAATACATTTACTTGGCATGTCCAGAAAATGTTCCTGCAAGCTTTTGGTTTCTAAATACCCAATTAAAATGGTGGATTTTAAAAAGCAATTCCATCTCATTGGAAAATGGGACATGCCATTTCTGCATTCAGCAAAGAATTATGAGAGCATGCCTGAGATATTTTTTATTATCAAACAAAAGGAGCTACAGATTGACAGGCTTTAATGGGTGCAGGTCAACAAGATAAAGAAACCAGCTCAACCCTTCTATTAATAACATTTGGGCCAGTTTAACTGTCAAAGATAGTAGTTACTGTAATTGATTGCAGTGCACTGAATAAAAAAATTAAAGAGATAGCAAGTGAGAGGAAGGGGCAAACATGTCTTGGTTGCCTTTGAGATCAAAACACCATTCCTTACTGTAAAAAGTGGCTATTCAAGAGAGAATCATTGACCTTGCATTTGAAGAGGAACCGTAGTATCTCAATAGTTGATGAGGAAAAGCTAAAGGTCATTAAATATGTAATAGAAAAATCACCATTTTTCCAGGTTCAATGAAATAAACTGGATCAGAAGGATCAAATAAATGACTCAGAAGGATCATCATTAAATGCTAACACTATTAAGTAAAAATTGTTGATAGTATATTTTCATGCTGTCTAACAGTACTGGCAAAATATGTATATACATATAGTTAAAAACAAAGAAATCTGTGAGTTAATCTCTTAAGTGAAAAACTCAGCTCATGAATAATGTGACTGCCCAATGTGGTGGAGAGTTTCACATTTGAGGTTAAAATTCATGACTTTTGCAAATGACTTTTAATTATCAGCAAAAACAAAACACACACAAAAATGAAGAAAATATATTAAAATATTAGTACTTGAATATGGATGCTGAGTATATTAGACTACTCTTTCAACTTTTCTGTGTTTTAAAAATTATTCATTTTTACAAATTTCGAGAAGTGCAGGAATCAGTATGCAGATCCAGCACAATCAGATCCTGTTTGGACAGTGCAGATGATGAGTGGGTTTCAGGAACAGCTTTCTGGTAAAAATAAGTCCTTCTGCAGCTGTCCCTCTGAGGCTCCACTGTGGCCTGCCTGCTGATGGTTGTAAGTCATTCTCTCACTCACCATCTGGCCGGTCCAGGGGCCACAAGTGGGAGGAAAGGCACTCATGCTGGAGCCAGGCGAGCCCGGCCCAAGCCCAGATGCCTGGGCCCTTAGGAAGTGGCCTTGACATTCACCTGCTGGCCATCACCGGTCCTCCACTGTCCATCGCCTTGGAGTCCTCCACCATCCACCCCACAGCTATGAAGGCTGGAAGAGCACACAGGTGTGGGTATACAGTGGGATTTTATTCATCACCAGCTTGTATATTTGAAATGTACCATTGTTAATATTAGAAGAGAGTCATGCCTGAATGGCTATTGGGAATAACTGCCAGTGGCCCGTGATGTTTCTGTGTTGTTCTTTTTTCCTTTGAGATGGAGTCTCGCTCTGTCCCCCAACTTGGAGTACAGTGGCTCGATCTTGGCTCACTGCCACCTCCGCCTCCTGGGTTCAAGCAATTCTCCTACCTCAGCCTCCCAAGTAGCTGCAATCACAGGTGCCTGCCACCACACCCAGCTAATTTTTGTATTTTTAGTAGAGACGGGGTTTTCCCAACTTGGCCAGGCTCCCCTTGAACTCCTGACCTCAGGTGATCCACCCACCTTGGCCTCCCAAAGTGCTCGGATTGTAGGCCCGAGCCAGCATGCCTGGCCTCTGTGTTGATGTTAATACCAGGTCCCCCACCTCGCATGAGCCACCTAGAACTATGGTTATCCCTCAGCTAAAACTGCCTAATCCTGTAGCGTAATTACCAGTGGAACAATTCTTAACTTAGAGAATGTCTGTCTTAGAGAGTTTGAAAAGCCTGCTGTGACAAAATAGTTTTTCAATGAATTTCCATTTCCTTTCTTTCCAGCAGAATGTGCAATCTCCAAAGCTTGGAGCCACTTTGACCCTGCCCTCCTTGCTGTTTCTTCCCATGGATACCACACCTGGTCACTTCCTCCGTATTTCCCGCACGCCTGTGGCCTCTTCCCACAGCACTCACTCAGATTCACAAAGTCACCTTCCAAACAGCTCCGGTTTGTCCCTTCCCACTCGCCCCTCCACGACATTGCCATGTGAATCAGGAAACACCAGTTTAGAATCACCCTCTTGCTCCAAACACACTCATTGATGGATTAAAATGAAAACTTCTTAGCATGTTCTCCAAGGCCCTCCAAGACTCACAGACATGGTATCTGGCCTGTCTGATTTCAACCTCATCTCCCATCACATGAAGTTGTTCGATGCACAGTACACCATGACCTCACTCCGTCAGTGCTCTACAGCCTAGCTCAGAATGCCTGTCCACAACTCACACCCTCCACAGCTGCAGCCCTAGCAGCACCTGCTTGAAGAGCTGACGCCAGGTCCCTCTAGTAGAACATGCAGTGCTGCCAGCACTGAGGAGCTGTGCATACATGCTGTATCCTCATCAAGTCGGAAACCTGTCAGGGCAGGAGGAGGACAATGGGCCTCCCTTCACACCCTGGAAACTACCAGCATCCCACGCCCAGCAGCGCTCAGAAAACAGCTGCTGAGAGCCAACGGGGGTTCTAACGTGGTAGTCCGTTAAGTGAAAGCATGTTGTGCTCAGGCTTTTGCTGACATTCTACGAAAAATCATGCAATCAGGTTTTTTCTGTTTTGTTTTTGCCAGTGACTTGAGTGTGCACTGGCTCTGAGTACCATTCACGTGAATACTTCCCTGTGGCTGCAGGGCACACCCTGGGTCTGCACAGCTCTCATTCCTGCTCCTTCCTCCTTTTCCAGACTTTCTCACTGATGTTTCTCCAGGTCTGACAGCTGCCCCAACCCTGCCCACCACAGTCTCCCCTCCCTGACTGCACAGCCTCTGCTTACCCAGTGGGCTCTGGGCACCAAGGCCCCATCTTTTGCCGCACATAAGTTAACATTAAGGCAGGAACCTCTGGGGGCCCCACCATGGTCTCAGCAGTGTGGACCAGGTTTCGGGGTACCCTTCAGAAGCAGCAGCTCATGCTAATTGTGGCCAGTAAATGAAGACACCCTCTGACCACCAGCAACGCGCCTTCAGCTCCCCAAGGCTGCTCATCTCCTCACTGCTTTCTGCAAGACGGTATTTCCCTTGCTCTGATGCACTGAACAGAACGTAAGAGCTACTTCAGAAATCAGCCAGCTTTCATGGGATTTTTAAAAGGCCTGAGGATTAATCATTTTCAAATTTTATCCCTACCAGTAAAAAGTAGAGTCAACAGTCTCCTTATATACTAAAACATATATTTTGCTAATTCCATGACCAACAAATACCTTTACATTCATTATGCATGGATGCCAGATAGATGCAAGAAATTATCAAAGAATGTGGAGGACAAGGGATGGATGAAAGCCAACTGAAGATGGCGTGGGCCCTCTCTGGAGGGGAAGAGTCTGAAGAAAAATATGGAAGGATGAGCTGACCAGACACGACACATCACCTCCTCACACATCCCCACTGGTAGAAGACCCACTGTGTGCCCTGAACCTGACAGCTATTGATGCGTTCCATCTAGTATTGCCCTCATGACAGCTCTATCACATTCACTTGACAGAGTCACAGAGCTGTCTAGTAGTGGCTTATCTGTGATCGGAAACCAAATCAATTACAATAAGATCCAGTGACTCTTCATTTTAAAATTTATTTTATGTACATGTGAACTCTTAGGCAAAATTTAACACTTCATACAATTCTAACCTACACCATAAACATAAACACATGTTCATACATGTGTGTGTATATATGTGTGTGTATCCCTGCATGTGTGTGGATATGCATACGTTCTGGGTGTGCATGTGCACGTGCGTGTCTGTGCGTGTGTGCATTTGTTTGCACGTTTGTACATGCACATGGCAGGTGTCTGCATGTCTGCAGGTATACACATAGCTCCATGAGTCTGCATGCCTGCATGTGTGCATGTGTGCATACGTGCATCTGCATGTATGTATATAATTTTAAAAAGATATACTTGAGGATTCCCCTTTCTTATTACATACCTTTTGCTTTACAGAGTCAATTTCATTTTCTAATGAAGTTTTTTACATTTTTATGGCACATTTACATAATAATTAATACTAGATGGTACAGCATTAAAATAGAGGTCATAAGACTGACAGAGTGGATTCTTTGTGGCACTAAAACACCAAATTACAAACAGGACCTAAGGCTGTGCCAGGCAAAGGGTGAGTTGTGCACTCTGCACTTAGTAAACCATATTCTCACTGCTACAAGAGTGTTCTTTTTCTGTAGCAACTGAACCAGCACTGGCCTAGAAATAAGCAGGTTAAAACAATCAGAGCTCATCTAGCTCCCAGACACTGGCTGACTGTACCTCTTACCAGCCAGCCACAGCTGCAGCTTCGACTGTGTAAGGTATGATTCCAGTAACTTTCTCCTGATAAGAGACCACCCATCATGGTCTGGTTCTGGCCAGTTTTGCAGACACTGTGCACCGAGGGCCTTCCTGTCCCAGCTTCACCTTTTGACATACAGAGCCTAATTTTACGATATTTTAATGTTAGATCCACACCCCAAAGTGAACATGGGTAACACATAACATACATATTTATTCAATCAACAGTCAGAGTCACTTTGTGAATATGCATAGCTCCGTCTCCCACCTGCTGAATATGTATATTTGGCCAACCTGCTCAGCATAAATTCCTGCCTCAGCTTCCGCCTTCAAGTGCCTGCTTTTGGTCTCTGCTGGAGGCTACACATCCCAGCCTGTCAGAAAGGCTACCCTGAGGGCTACAACCCTTTATGAGAAATAAAGCTGTCTGTGAATTAGTAAACCTTGGGATTCTTTGTTGACAACAGTCATATATATACTTTTTAATTACAGGAAGGCGGTCATACTGTCTACCGTGCTCTGTAACTAGCTTTCTCAAAGCTATAATAACAATTTGGGTATGTTGATGGAGACAGCCCCAATTCATCCATTTTAACAGTAATGTGATATTTCATTGCATAAAATTAACAAAGCATAACACACGTATACAGTGTATTAAGACAGTCTCCCACAGTATTCTATCTGAGCTATTTCTGTTTTTACTTCCTGTTACAAATAATATTGACCGTTTATAAACATGCACTATCTGCTGCACGGACCATGTGCAAGGCTTTGTCTTGCAGGACAACAGGTACAGGTGATGCTGGGACATCCTGTTGGGAGAGAGGGATTTTAGGGCACCCACATATGCAATTCTGCACCCGAAGGCGCAGGTTCAATTCTTCTAGAGAACTGATCCTCACAAACATTTGTAATGATGTACAAAGCTGCATGTGAGTTTCTGGCAGTCCACTAACTAGGCAACATCTGGGTTTAAGGTGTTTTATTTTTCAGTCTCCTAGCTAGGAAAAAGACATCCCCATTGATGGATATTTGTATTTCTCCAATCCCTAGTGAACTTGAGCTTCATTCACATTTTCTGGCCCTAAAGATTTCCACTTGCTGGATTGTCTGTTTATACCAAAGGATTTTTTTCCTTTTATGATATTGCTTATTGTTTTTAAAATCTTTATATAATACAGAAAGAAATCCCTTGTAAGTCATGTTAATAGAATACATGTCTTTCCAGCTTGTATTCTGTCAGTTAACTTGGTTTATGGTATCTTTTTGAAAAATAATCATACGTGTGGATACTTTATTATAATGTGGCCAAATTTTTAATCTGATTATTTAAGGTTATTTTTGATGGTATCAAAAAATCCCTTCTACCAAGCCTGTGTCTAGACATCGAGTCCATTTGAGTCTCTTGAATCCACTGACTTCTTTGCAGCTGAACAGCCGCCACCCTGGTCCCAGCTGCCCCTGTCTCCACCCCGGACAAGCCTGCAAGAGCAGGACACCTGCTCCCGCTCCAATCTCTCTTCCACCTGGCAACACAGTTTTTCAAAATGCACACCCCATGGTTTCCGGCCTGCGTCTCAGCCCTGTGCCGTCCACCGCCCAATGGTTTCCACTCCTTCTGGGGATACAGACACAGCCTGGCCCTGCTGGCTTCCTTGGGCTCCCCCTCCACCCCTCAAGGCATCTGAACGAAAGGAGTGCACGTCCAGCCCTCCACCTCCTCAACTGTCACCTGTCCCCTCAACCACATCACAAGCACCAAACCTCCAGGAGATGCATGCTGATGCAGCCACCGAGGCAAAGTCCATCTCTCTCTGCCCTTACAAATCCCTCTCCAGACCACCTTCTCTCTGCCCTTACAAATCCTCTCCAGACCACCTTCTCTCTGCCCTCATAAATAAATCCCCCTCCAGACCCCACAGGCGCTGCCTTCCCTGTTCAGTGTGAGTATCGATTATGCCTGCAGGTTCACTGCCCGCTCACCCAGCTGTAGGTTCTCAGGGGGCAGGACCCTGCCAGGCTCTGTCACCACTGGCCTTCCACACGGGGATACGTTCGCTCGCACCTAGGATGAGAGAACTCATGCAGCAGAAACACGTTAACAGCTTATTCCAAAATGCTGTTTTGTGGCTCTAACGGAAACTCCATGGCAAGTCCCTGGCACAGGGCAGGCGTCCCACACGTGACAGCCTGGACATTCTCCTCATGCTTCCTATCATCACAGCTTCTCCACTGGCACCGCTGTGATTGTGGCTATGTTGATTGTGAGGGAGAAGAAGAGGAGAATTATTACCTCAATAGCAATGAAATTTGCTTACGATTTAAAGATTGCTTGATTTAGAGGAAGATCCAGATATCTTAATATTTGGTTCACTGGGGAAACAAAAGCTTCTGATGTCAATATTTGACATAAGCCATCTTTGTCACTATTCAGTTTCTTAGGGAATATAAAACGTGAAGAAATGCATGCCTACATACAAATAAATTATTTCCTAATGAGTGTAACGCAGAGTTTTAATAACAGCTGGGTCTAATTACTAATAGGCATCTACTAATGATTAAAATGTGTTTTTCAAATTTGTTTTTAGTTGATAAGCATTTATCTCTTCATTAATTGATTAAAGTCAAATCAAAATGATAGTTCATGCATACAACCAGATTTTCAGACCTCATAGAAAACTGAAGTCATGTCAACAAAAAGCCTGCAATTATTTTCATGATTTTCACACACAGAAAATTAAGTATATTCAAAACTTCCCTCAAGCCCAGAATAGCAACATCGCAATCACATTTTTTATGCTGCTCACAAGATGCAGCCGCCAGCAGCCAAAAAGAAATAAAATAGAGCTAAAGTGCAGATACAGTATGAGTTAAAGACCTGAGTCATGCCTCGTTCATCAGAGATCGTTTCTGAAACTTGTTTTCTACCTAATAAACTATATTTGTACTGAAGGTATTGTCAGATTTCAAATTTAGTGTGTGTGTTTTTTTTTTTTTTCTTTTTCACAGTTAAAGCAGAAAGGTCCGTTGTGTTTATGTATTAAAAGGCATGTCTTGGCCACATGCAGTGGCTCATGACTGTAATCCCAGCACTTTGGGAGGCCAAGGCAGGAGGATCATGAAGTCCAGAGAACAAGACCATCCTGGCCAACATGGTGAAACCCCATCTCTACTAAAAATACAAAAAATTAGCCGGCTGTGGTGGCATGTACCTGTGGTCCCAGCTACTTGGGAGGCTGAGGCAGGAGAGCTGCTTGAATACGGGAGGCGGGGGTCGCAGTGAGTCAAGATCACACCACTGCACTCCAGCCTGGGCAACAGAGTGAGACTCCATCTCAAAAAACAAACAACAACAACAAAAAATGCATGTCTTGAATTGTGCCACTCTTTCATCAAAGCTTTCACCAACGCTTATCTGTATCACTAGAAATTGGCTCTACCTGGTGAGAAAGTGCTCGGATGCCAGCGTGTTGCTCGCTGTGGCTCCGCCCTGCTCCCACCTGGCCCTCAGCCACCCCAGGTACAGTCAGAGATTACATCAGAATGATGGCTTCTCAGAACTTGAGGCACTGCGAGGCAGACAGAGCTCACCTTGCTGATTAACTTTTCATAACCAAATCTGTCTCCCATGCAATAAACTAAAAGAAAACCTATCCGAGCCCCGAGAAAGGCCTTTGAGACAGAACATTTCCTGAACATACCATTGCGTCTTGTTGTAAAGTTAACTCAGTTCCACTTTTCCATCTTCTATCGGAAGACTCTAGGGCCTAGACAGTAAGTGCTTCCGTTTCTTTGTTCTAGCTTCAAGTGCTCTGGACCCAGCCTGGAAGGGAGCGCCTCCCTTGAGCCCTGCCTGGACTAATGGCTGTCATTCATAGCCCTGTCAGCAATGGCTCTGGGAGCAGCAGAGACAAAGGGGAAGAGCCCTGGGTAAGGGGCCTTGGACAGCCTTTCAATCACATTCTGCCAATCCTTTCTTCTACAACCAAGCACCATCTGAAAAAAGTGACTGTTCACTCTTCCAATGAAAAGAGACTCTGTTTCTTGCAATGTGTGTTTTGCAAGCATTTAATTATTCCTGTGACATCCTGGTGGCCATATTCCAACTTCTCTATTTATAATCTGGCTCTGATGCCTTCAAGCAAAATGCTCAGATAAATGCTTGAGTGGTTTTGACCAGAGGGACAGATTCATTCACAATCCTACACGCCACGCTCACGCGGCTGATTGTGACGGTCTCCTTTCCCCTTTATTTATGGCAGCCACAACTCTGCATTTGTGGTTCAGGCCCAGCTAGACAAGGTCCAGTCCTGGCATATACAACATATTTATGTTACCTATTCCTTTAGTACATGCCATAGATTGACGTTTACTGTATAAGTTTCGCTCTTTATCCTTCACCTTTGCAGCCTGAGTTCTGGGTCCCATCTTTAGTGAGACCCTGAATGCTCACACCACATGCAACTCACTCCGTGGACATCCCATTACCTCTCCTTCTGACATCTCATAAGATCCATCTAGTGTGTTCATACCACTGTGAATCACATACTGTAAGGATCTATTATCAGAGGTGAATAGAGTGTGTCCTGATAATGTCTCACCCATTAGTACAAATGTAAATGATACCAGCAAAAGTACTGCTCCTCCCCCCAAACACTGACTTAAATTGATCAGGCACATCAGTAGCACAAGAAGACAATCTTGTATAGGGCATCTCTTCCACAAGTCAGAACATCTGATTTGCTTAAAAATGAAAGGATGAGAAGAGAGATGGGGGCGATAGGAACATAGGGAAGGGAAGATCTCATCCCCCTGTCATAAATCTGACATCAGGCAAAGGAAAATGAGGAGATATTCACATGGTTCCACACGGTTGGGAGATTTACCAGTATCAGAACCCGCATGGCTTCCTGGGGGGCACAGGTGTGGCTACCATACACACGACCCAGGACCAGCTGTGACTGCCTGTAGAGCCAGCTGCCCACATAGCTTTAGGGATCTTCATACCAGGAGTTTTTCTGTAAAAAATATTTTCGTAGGTGCTCTAAAAAAAGATGTACTTTATTTCTAATGGGATATAATTTGAAAGACAATTATGTACATGCAATTTCAGGTTGCCATTCAGTTCTTTCCTACCATACTGAAATTCAGTAATTTGAAAAAGCATTTGCTGTCAAATGCAAAATTATGTAACCTAGGGCCTTTCAGAAAGAACTGAAATGAAAATTGAGTACAGAGCCTGGGAAAACCAAATTTAATAACAATATGAAATCTATGTAACTCATAAACTTGTATTTATTTTTATGGAAAAGCAAAAATACTAATTAATATCCAAATCTACTCCAAACCAGATGTCCTTTTACATCACTGTATTTTTTTCCAAAATCAAAAGTATGACTAAAACATCAAACAAAGATTTAGATCATGTACCATCAGTTCTATGACATTACAGGTTTCTGTCATGTTAATAAATATAAATAAAGGCTGATAATGTAGATAAGCAGATATTCAGTCTGAAATCCATGCATTTTTTAACACAGTATACTGTTTTTTAAATATAAATAAAGGCTGATAATGTAGATAAGCAGACATTCAGTCTGAAATCCATGCATTTTTT
>CAUYLG010068209.1:0-38751 GCA_963573385.1 Cacajao melanocephalus
GAGAGAGAGAGAGAGAGAGAGAGAGAAGTAAAATGGGAAATTGTTCCTTGATCCCAGTCTGGGACAGAGACCATTTTCTCTTCCTTATTTAGACCTTTGTTTAGGTCCAAGTGTAATCTGCGTGTCCCAGAGAACCTGCACAGCCTCACAGCTTTATCCACATCTCATTTTCTATTTAACCTCATTAGCCATTTGTGGACCTGGCCTGGACCAGATCATGATGGCAGGCACATAAGGCACAGGACTGCGATGTTTCTCTCTGCCGTGAAGTGTCTGGTATAGTAATTCACTTAGAGATCTTGACTACAACAGGATATTAGGGGTTGGAGAGGGGACAAGATTCAGAAAAAACCTTGCAAGTTTGCAGAGGGCTTCATAAAACAGAATCTAATCATTTGTTGATTTGTTGCTCATATAAGGCATATTTATAATAACCAATTGCACATCGAAATGTAATGGTGTGAAGAGCCTGGTTTTGGCATCTAAGGGCCAGGGTTGAAATCGCACACACTGGCCACATAATGTTTGGCAGGTTATTTTATCTGCCAGAACCTTGGTGTCTTCATTTGTAAAACAGGAATGATCAAATGAGAATTAAAGGAGATACACAGTAAAAATATGTGGCATAGTTCCTGGCGTAGAGGAGGGAGGTCAACAAAAGTAGGGGGTCTCATCTAGTTGCAGACATCCTGTGTCCAGCCATATCCACTGTATCTGCAGCTTAGATTCAGCTAAAGTAAGGATCAGCGAACGTTGACCATCTCAACTGACTCAGGAGAGAAGAATCTGTTGGAATTTGATCATAAGTGTGTGCCCCAAGATCGTCCTAGTTTGGGACACCATTGTGTAACCAGATTTTAAAACCATTTTACATTATTCATGCCCTTGATCTTTCAAATTGTGGAACATCAATTTCCTCCTCTTCACTTTCACCAGTGTTCACAAAAGTAGTTAAATGGTGGCCCCCTTTCGCCTCCCGGTTTCTTCCATTCTGTGGACTTGTACTGATAGCCACTAGAGGGTGCACCAGGGGTCTCTGGGGTCCGAATCTCTTACTGATGCATTTGAAACGTCAAAAGTCAATCATTGCAGAGCCCTCAGAGGTGAAGAAGCAGACTGCAGTGCAGATGCAGGAACGGAATTTTCGAGCTGGAATTAATCAAGGAGAATTACCACAAGATGAAAAAAAAAAAAAAAAAGCCCACGTTGTATTCTCTCATAAGTTTTGGCTGTATCTCTTTTTTTAACAAGACCATTTACAATAATTTTACCCCCAAACAATCGTTGACTACAAAATGCCTTTATATAAGCAATCAAATAAAATCTGTTAGTGTCATTTCCTCTTAATTTGTTATGCAATTAGTGTGTGAATAGAATTTCCCAGGCTGTGTTTCATCTGTTTTAGGAGCTCGGACCAGCTTTTGACCATGGACTTCAGAGTTAAGGCGATCTGGCTTCAAATCCCGGTTTCCTCCACTTAATAGCTCTGTAGCTTTTGGCAGGTCATGCAGCCTTTCTGTTTTCTCCTCTATAAAATGGGAATAATGATACAGCTTTAAAGGACTTCCGTGAATAATAGATGTACATTGAGCACAATGTCTGGGACATAGTTTTCCAGTAAATGGCAGGTATTGTGATTATTTTTTTGCAGGTATTGTAATTATTTTTTTAGGTGACACTGTTAGTCACAAACATCACTGATTTGTCTTGGAGAGCTGTTTATGACTTCTAGGATATAAGTAAATGTGTCAGCTCCACTACTGCTGTAGTTTAAATTTTATCCACCCTGTTTCCTTATTAAACATTTATTACACTGTTTAAGAAATACACATTTTATATTGAGCACCAATGCCAAATCACAATTAGTAACAATTTTATACAACACATAACCGAGGTCAGGGATTGTTTATGCGAGACGGTGACAGGCACCGAACAATGTGCAAAGAAAATATTATGCCTGCTTGGCCATTCCTAACATTTCAAGTCAAGGTGTTGCATTTAATTAATCTCTAGAAGGTTTAATCTCAGACTTATTAAGAGCATGATTTTGTGAAGGCAAACAAACAGCTCTGCTAGCAGCACCAAACATGTTTATTCCGAATAGTTAATTAAATTGTGTCAGTTCCTGCCCTGGAGCTTTCAGGCTATTCTGTTTTTCTACCCGTGTGGACATTTTGTCATCATCATTCATTTTTATTTCCTCTCTGGCCTTTTAAAAAGAGCTCTGAGCAGCAGCCCAAGCATGTGTATAGTTGGAGCATTTTGTAAAGTTAAATTGGTTAAATACGGGCCCAGCGTTGGCTGCTGGGACCATCTCCATTTTTTGAAACCCGTTGAGGTTTTCCAGTGACATTAAAACAAACGTGAACAATTCTGACCCTGAACATAAGCAGCAATAGTGACCAAGGCCTGGATTACTCTGGAAGGACCTGGAGCTTGGAGCTGCATGGAAGAAGGACCTTAGACATGGAAGAAGAACCTTCATGGAAGAAGAACCTGGTACAAGGAGAGATGATGGCTGATTTCCAAAGCTGCTAACCCACACCTCGTCTTCTTTCCCTGACCTACAAAAACAGACAGGGATGTATCTGCTTAGACTCTTTCTCTAAGAAGGAAAGGGGGCTTCCTTTTGGCTTCAGGGTACAGCGTACCAACCAAGGAGGGGCTAGAGAGAAAACGAAGGAAAAGGGAAAGGCACACAGCTCTGTTTTCATGACAGTAGGCAGGATTGTGAGTGTCATCAGGAGGGTTTTAGTTCTTAGACATCTAAGGCCCAGGGATACTTGATAGTTGGCACAGGCTGCACCAGACACCCTCTGCTGAAAAGCAGGAGACCTCTGGTCTCTCCATACTCTCATCCTGGCCCTCCTCAGCTGGATTAGAGAGAAAGGGGCAGAGGGTGAAGAACTCTTAGATCACTCCATAGAAAGATAAATACTTGCAAGTCAGTACTAATGATAAAACCACCTAACCTTGTGGATAGTGCTGTATAACATACAAAGTACCATCAAATATTGATTTGTGTGTTTGTCAAAGGCCTACTATGTGCCAGACCCTCTGGCATTTTTTCTGATGCGTGGCTGGAACGAATTTGGTGAAAGGCATATCTACCCACAGATGTATCTAGGCTCAAAAATTGCCCTGTGCTGGGCCCACTGTGGGGGCTGCATAGGAGTATCAGATATGATTACATCTTCAAGGGTCTGTCATCCAGTATGACAGATAATAACAATTGGCATTTAACGAGCACTTACTATGAGCCAGACACTAGGCTAAGAAGTTTTCTTGTATTAACTGCACACCACACTGTGAGATAAGCACAATCATTACATCCATTCTACAGATGAGGAAACTTAAGGCACAAAGAAGCTAAGCAACTTGTCCAAGTTCACGCAGCTAGCAAGTGGCAGCTCTAGGATTCTGCTGCATAAAAAGATAGTGGGTTGGTACCACTCATTTAAAAATGTATTTGTAAATATCAGCTAGGCAAATATATGTGTGAGGTGCGGCCTAAAAGCACTCAGGATTATATTGGTTTCAAGGAAGGAGGGGGCTCCGTAAGCTGGGTGTTTGGCACAGGTGTCAACTGGGGGTGTGCCACCTGGGCTTGGAAGAGCTTAGAGAAGCAGGGAGAGCATCCTATTGGGTGAGAGAAGTGCAGGTGGCAGTGGAGGCAGGAGGAGCCGGGTGATCTGAGCAGGTGGATAACAGAGAAGGGGGTGTGGAGGTCAGAAGGGATGGCTGGAGCCAGCTGGCTTGTGAAAGGCCTTGAACTTCAAGACATTGTCATCAAACCAGAACCAGGGGAAATGAAGCGATGAAATCCCTGCAGCTGATGGCATCCCAGGAGGCATCAGGTGGCTCCATAGGGCAGTAGATTCTCTTGTTTTGAAGAGAAAACCGCCATTAGTTAGCAGGATCATGGGCCAAACACTGCATCATGTATTATTTTGCAACCACCATCCTGTGCTTAAGAGGGAATATGTTTTGTGGTTAAGAACAAATACCTTGCAGCCTGGCTGTGTATTCTTGTTCTGCCACTTACTAATTGCATGTCCTTAGAGAAGTGACTCAATGTGCCTCAGTTTCTTCTGCACTGCAAAATGGAATGATATTAAATAATACGTTCCTCATGAGGTTCTTGTGAGAATCAAAAGTGCCTGGCATGTGATAGGAGCTCAGTATGTATTAGCTATTTTTTTTTTTTTACATTTTTTGAGATAGAACCTTGCTCTGTTGCCCATGCTAGAGTGGAGTGGTGCAATCTTGGCTCACTGCAACCTCTACCTCCCAGGTTCAAGTGATTCTCCTGCCTCAGCCTCCCGAGTAGCTGGGACTACAGCTATATGGTATACCACCATGCCTGGCTAATTTTTGTATTTTCAGTAGAGATGGTATTTCACCATGTTGGCCAGGCTGGTCTCGAGCTCGTGACCTTGTGATCTGCCCACCTCAGCCTCCCAAAGTGCCGAGACTATGGGCGTGAGCCACTGTCCCTGGCTGGTGTGTGTTAGCTAACACACACATCAATAACATATTGTTGTTGATATGTTATCTTCCACTTTGAGACTTGTGCATTATTCCAGAGCCCAGAAGCTGGCAAGAATCGGTTCTTATTCTGCATGTATGAGTATGCAGTTTCATCCATACAGAGCATCCATCTCTGTTTCTCAGCCATCTGAGGTCATTAGCTCTGCTAACAGATGACAGGGAGCTCAATGAATGTGGCTGGGCCCCTTAGCTATAAAGAACTTAATTGTCGCTGATTTACTAGAAGGCTAATAAAATAGGTGTCCTTCCTTTTACATGGAGAGCCTCATTAAGTGGAGGTTTGTGGGCCTTGCCTGCAGCTTTGGGCATCTTTAGCATCTGCACATGTGTACCTTAGAAGCAGCATCGACTTGGGAAGAAACTGACATGCCCTGCGATGTCTCTACCGGAAAGGCCCCTGTCCTCAGCAGACCTGGTAGGCATCGAGCAATAATAAATTGTGTTTCCTGTCTAGTCCAGGAGACAGGAAGCTCCAAATTGGACTCTAATTAACTCTGAAGAAACAATGGGTTTCTCCAGAGCCCAGCAATTCTGGTCGGGCCTAAGGAGGTGTCAGGTAGCCTTGGAAAATAATTACAACCATAATGACGATGCCTCCAAAATTGGGCTCCTGATGATGCACCTCAAACAAATGTGTGTTTCTCCTTCCTCACAAGGTTCGCTGCCCTTAATTGCTACCCTCCTTCATTAAGGGGCAATTAATTTTGTGGCTTGGTTTAAAAAGGCAGTAATTATAAAGTGAGGACAAAAAGCCCATGGTTAAACATCATCAGACTGGTTGTAAAAGGTGCTCCATGGCAGATTAGGGAAGGAGGGAGGGAAAGAGCATGTGTCGTCCCCAGCAGGCCACATGTGCCGACTTGTTTTTTCTTTTCTCAATTCATAACTGCCTCTTCTGTGGCAGGGTCGATTTTGGGACAAAGCCCGTCTTTTTCTGCCCGGGTTGCAGGACTTTGCGTCTTGCAGGTTTTGGGTTTTGAGGTCTTGGCCAATGGGCATTCTCTTGCCATAGAAGTCAACTACAAGGCCTGGACCAAACTCAGTGGCCCAGAGCCTTGGGTGGTGGACATGGCTTCCCAAAGAGACGAGATGCTTCCTGAGAATTCAGGGGTACTTTTGATTTCAGTGTCATTCCAAACACACCTTCCATCATTCACTTACCATTCATCAAACATTTATTGAGAGCATCTAGACACTGTGCTAGATGCTTGGGATGAAATGGTGAGCGTGACAAACATCTTCCATGCCTGTAGGAGTTTATACTCAGGTGGGAGAGCCGGATGTTAATGAAGCAATAACCCAAATAAATAATTGGAAGCAGTGAAACATTTCCAAGAGGAAAAGTACAGAGACTACAGGAACATAAAGCGGGGGCCATCAAAGCAATGAGGAAAGATGGCCCCAGCAAAGGGACTTGGGGGCCGAGATCAGGAGTGGAGCTCAGCAAGGTAAACGTGGAGGGAAGGAACATTCTGATCCCAGGGAAGAACAAATACAAGGACCCTGAGACAGGAACAAGTATGACCTTCAAAGAATAGAAAATAAAGGGCACAGAGCTGGGGGAGGTGTCAGAGACAATGGGAAGAAGCAGGGATACTGCTTCTCACCTTTCCCATCCACAAAATGAAAATGATATTCCCTTCTCTTGTCTACACCATGGAGAGATTGAGAGAAGAACTGAGAGTCTGGCTTTGTGACAGTATTATCTGCACACAGTATTTATTGAGCTTCTACCATGCACCTTGCTCTTCTCTTACAGTTGAGGGTCAAAGCTGGAATCATAGTCCTTAACTTAGAGATACTACTTAATGTTGGCAGTGTAAGATAATAGGATATTCTACTTTTATATTTCTGTATTTTCTCTCCATGTTTTGCCATGGACCCATGCGACTCTGTCCATTGTGAGTGCCCTCTCACTTTCTCTCTCCCTGGCACATGTTAGTACATGCATCACACACTCATGTGCACATATATGGTTTTTGGGTTCTGTGTGTGGTTTTGTTTTTGTTTTTGTTTTTGTTTTGAGACAGAGTCTTGCTCTGTCACCCAGGCTGGAGTGCAATGACAAGATCTCAGCTCACTGCAACCTCCTCCTCCTGGATTCAAGCGATTCTCCTGTCTCAGCCTACTGAGTAGATGAGATTACAGGTGTGCACCAGAACACCTGGCTAATTTTTGTATTTTTAGTGCATACAGGGTTTCACCATGTTGGCCAGGCTTGTCTTGAACTCCTGACCTCAGGTGATCTGCCTGCCTCAGCCTCCCAAAGTGCTGGAATTACAGATGTGAGCCACTGCGCTGGCCAATGCATACATACTGTTTATGCAAACAAAGTCAAAATCTTATTGCAGCAATGTAGTGTGGGGGTTAGGGTATCGGCTTTGGTGTCAGATTGAGTTTATATCCTAGCTATACTAACTTCTAGCCGCATAACCTTGACAGATGTATTTAACCTCTTTAAGAATCAGTTTCTACATCTGCAAGAGGAAAGTGAGATTGTCTATGTGTTGGTGTTGTTTGGATTAAATGACATTCCATGCAATACCCTTAGCAAACTGTAAATCCTGAATAAATAGTAACAATTGCATTATTATTACTGAATGGCATAGGACAGTATCTGGTACCTAGTAGGTGTTCAATTAATGATATTATAGTTACTAAATGTTTCATAATTTGCTTTTCAGCTGAATATGGTATTAATAATGTTTCTTAAGTGGCAGAGACACAACTTACACAAAAAATGAGGACTTGGTGGCTATTAGGACCCACCCTCTTTTCCTCTCTGCTTCTTTTTGCAGCATTCTCCCTGGGGCAGATGGGCTCCCTTCACATGGCAAAAAAGGTGGCCTTTGGCAGCTCCAAAGATATAATCTTCTATTGCTGACCAACCTGGAAAGAAACATTCTCTTCTGGCTCCAATTTGAACAATCCCTATCATGGATTATTGACTCAGTTTGGAGCACATACCCATCACGTGGACCAATTACTGTGGCCCAGGACCTGAGATGGAGGAGCTATTGACCGTCCCTACCTCATGGCTGGAGTGAGGAATAGGTGTAGGGGTAAGAGCAGGTTTTCCCATAGAGGGTGGGTAAGGTTTAGGACAGACACGGACATTAGGGAAATACCCCAATTAGGGCTTATGTCCGGAATGTAACACAGGCTCACCCTACGGGTTCTGTTGACCCAGCTCGGCCAGCCATGCAAGTGACAAGATTGGCACACCATAGTTTGACTTGGAACCTAGTTGTTTCAGGAGTCCCAGTTTATTCAGTCTTAGAGCTAATGAACTACTTTGCTATTTCATTCTGTCTCTGGGCTGAATCCAGTGGGCAGTGACCCAATACTAGAGTGATTTGTGGGCCTGAAGGATGAGGGGAGAAACTGATTATGGAGTCGGCAATTACTCTGCCCAGGCCCCTGCCTGGCAGGGCCTTATCTTTATTTATAGCTGACTGAGCTACCCAGAGCCCTGTTTTTACCCTTGAGTGACTAGTGCACTACAGTTTTAGTTCATAAAACACTGTTTGTTTATCATCCTTAACGGATTCTGTTTTATTAAAAGAGAAGGCTCCATCCAGAGTATAAATAAAGTTAACTAGTTAAGCTTTGGTTTATATTCACAGTAATATGCAATGGATTGGAAATCACCATGGAATTATGGACACTCATGACCTGACTTTAATAAAAAAAAAAAAAAAAAAAAAATCTTAAAGGTCTCTGAGGCCTCAGGCAGACCTGGACAGAACTTTTCAAAGATAGGGAGGTGGCAAGGAGAGAGGCAGAATTAAGATCCTAAAATCAGCTCTGTTGCAGTGGATTTTTTTTAAGTTTCTTTTTGTTTTTGTTTATTTGTGGGGCAATGTCATAGTTGGTATGTCTTTGTGTACAGTTCCATGATTTGGGGGGTCATGTCGGGGTAGACCTAATTCTATTTCTATTTGAATGAGGGAGAGAGGATCCCCAAAGCAAAGGGAAGAGTGAAACCTCCTTGGAGCAGGTGCCATCGAGCTGAGTCTTGAAGGATAGCTCAGATTCTGACCCACATGGGAGCAAAAAGAAAGGAAAAAAATATAAGTCGGGTTTATGGCAGTGGAAAAGGAGTTTTTTCGGATATGGCAAGAGGATCAGTTTGCACAGGGTATGAAGATGAGGAGATGAAGACTGGATTCAAGGGTAGGGTCATACTTGTAGGGTGCTGGCCAGATCTAAAGAGTTTCATGTTTAATTTAGAAGGCAGTGAGGAACCACAGAGGTTTTGAGTGGGAAGGGGTATGGTTGGTCTAAACTTTGGCCTGCATGATTCCTTTTTGAGACAGGGTCTCACTCTATGACACATGTTGGAATGCAGCAGCATGATCATGGCTCACTGCAGCCTCGACCTCCTAGGCTCAAGAGATTCTCTGCTCAGCCTCCTGAGAAGTTGGGACTGTAGGTACATTGCCATGCCTAGCTATTTTTCTCTTTTTTGTAGAAACAGGGTCTCACTATGTTGTCCAGGCTGGTCTCAAACTCCTGGCCTCAAGTGATCCTCCTGCCTCAGGCTCCCAAATTTTAAGGATTACAGGTGGGTATGAGCCACCATGCCCGAGCGCTTGCATGATTCTTCTTCTTTTTTTTTTTTTTTTGAGATGGAATTTCACTCTTGTTGCCCAGGCTGGAGTGCAATGGCATGATCTCTGCTCACTGCAACTTCTACCTCCCAAGTTCAAGCAGTTCTCCTGCCTCAGCCTCCGAGTAGCTGGGACTACAGGCGCATGCCACTACACTCAGCTAATTTTTGTATTACTAGTAGAGACAGGGTTTCACCATGTTGGCCAGGCTGGTCTCCAACTCCTGACCTAAAACGATCCTCCTACCTTGGCCTCCCAAAGTGCTGGGATTACAGGCGTGAGCCACTGCACCCGGCCACAGCTTCATGATTCTTGATACCCATCAATTTTATCCAACTTATACCAACTCTCAAAAACAGTTCTTCCCTCCTCTAATTCATTTCCCTTGAACCCCGGAAAAGTACCCCACACTGTTTTTCTGCATTGCCTCCCTTTCTCCTGGTCTTTGAGGCTGCTGCAACTCCCAGGTGGAGGTTGGCCTCTCTGTAAAAATGTGCTCTTGAGTGAAAGGAGGGGGTAATTTCAAGGTCTCTGTGAAGCGGAAAGGCTGTGGATTTCTTGTTCATGGCCTGCCACTTGCTTCAGCAGTTTCTAAGGAAACTTTGGCCTGTAGTGGATGGAATAAGTTCGTTGGGGTCTTCCTGTCTTGCTGCCTTGCAGAAGGGAAGGGAAGACCAGGAGTGAAGATGAAATTGTGAAAGGCAGCAAGACTCCAGGGGATGCCGAGAATACCACCTGGATCCTTTCTTCCTTCTAACAAGCATATTTATTAAGCTCCTATTACGTGCTTGGCATTTTGCATAGAATGTCCCTTTTTCTCCTTGGAGGTACCTAGAAGGGTGTTGTAGGAAAGAAAGAGCACAACCACAAGCGTTACTATTACCCATAAACAGTTAAGAAGGATGGTAGGTAGTTGATATGTCCATTGAAACCCTCCCCCATGCTCACAGCTGACATCACAAATTGATCATACAACAATAGACCATAGAGGCTGGAAATGCCTTAAAATCATTCTTAATGCAATGGTCCAGGCACGATTTCCAGTTAGACTGAGTGAGCTCTTGGAGATGTTCTTGCATGTCTGACATCCTTACTGCACTCTACTGGGGTGCCCAGCACACCTAGGGTCACCTGCCCCGCTCTCTCCCCTATTCTCTCCATCCACCCAGCCTTTCCTGCACTCACTCCAAGCTGAGAAGACACAGGAGCCACAGCTAGAACCTGGTGGTGAAATTGGAGTGTAGGGGCAGGGGTTATACACAATAGTCAATGCTGCAGAAGACAGGATGCCCGAGTCTTGTTCTGGGCTTGCCATTTACTAACTGGAACCTTGAGCTCATTAGTTCACCTCCCTGATGCTCCATTTCTTCATCATTAAAAAGAGAGATTGAATGAAATGATGTCTTGGGTCACTTCTAGCTCCAACATCTTCAGACCTAATGAATCAAATATCACCCCTTAAAATCTAATAGAAAATGAAGTTCTAGTCTTTAGTGATGGAGAGAATAACCAGAGAAAGAGGTAAACCAGGTCTCTGTTTGTGACTGTTCTCTCTGTAAACATAAACAGGAGACTCATCATCCATAAGTGAGCAGAACTCTGCTGGTCTCCATGTAGACCATCAGTGTCACGGTCTCATCCCTGGAGGTCCCTGTTCCTAAGGTCCTTGCTGCTGGCCTAATTTGTATATCCTTCCAGCCTGCACATGGAGGTGATGGCCGTCCCGGAGCTCTTCATGAACAGACCTTGGCTCCATCCACAGCTGCCTGTGCCACTTGCCCATCGTCAGGAGTTTATTTTAGCATCCCCTGGACTCTTGCCCCCCTAGCCAGCCTTGGTTCAAGGGCCCTACAGAGATTCCTCCACCAGGAAGAAGGACCCATTTCTGGCCTTGATGAAGGCCTTAGAGAGGTGGCAGCGGGCCAGCCTGCCCCTCCTTCCTGAGGCATGTTAGCTGCACTTACAGTGTTTGAGCTGCGGTTAATATATCAATATTTGCTCGGGATGGTATCTGGCACAGAACAGGTTCCTGGGATGCTGGCAGATAGATTGCCTTCTCTTGTAGCATTCATCAGTGGCATTCTGTTTTTGCAGGGATGGAGGGGGTTACTGGCTGCTGACAAGAGGAATGGAAAAAGAGCCCCCCTTCTTCCCAGAAGTGCCTCAGTCTCACGATTTGCCCCTGTATGATGTTGTCAGTGCCTCATATTCTCTCCACCACTAACTATTTCCTGGTGTATTTCACTCATTGCAGCTTTTCTGGAATTCTGTTCCTTACACCCATGTTTTGTTCTGATCGCTCAACTAGGAGCCCCTAGGGGTTGGGCTAGGGCTAGAAGGTCTAGAGCTTAGTAGTTGAGAGTGTGGGGCTGGAATCAGATAGCCTGGGATGAATCCTGCTCTTGCTGGCTAGCTGTGTACCCCGGGCAAGCTCCTTGACCTCTCGATTTTTCAGAGGTCTGAGAAGTGAGGATGACGATGATGATGGGAGAGCTGTATGGATTAGATAACATCACACATACAAAGTAGTTTGCACAAAAACTTGATGCCTAGTAAATACTCAATAAATGTTCCATTTAATGAATCACCATTCTCATTCAATAAATAGTGCTTCTTGGATCCTTTGGCCTACCCTAAGTTGCTTGAGGACAAGGACCAAACCTTGTATTTCTTCTGTAGTTCTTCTGTGTCTCTTATAATAGAACAGTGCTAGGTACAAAGAAAGCCTGCCTACGACTTTAGGGCTTTGAGAAAACAATCTTACCTCCATGGTTGGTGTTTCTATGGCACTGGGCAGTAGTACCCAGGGAGAAATCACCAGTGACAGAGGACTTGTCTCCGGTCTTGAGACATGCTGGTGAAAAATGAGGGAAGGGACTGTGATCTCTTCAGGAAGCTGAGAAAGGGGATCTGGGCCTGAGGAAGGTCTCCAAGAAAGGCTGGAGCAGTGGGGCTGGGTGTGGACAGCAGTTCTCCACTGCCGTCAATCGTGAGCAACCTGTTAGGATAGTACTGGAGCTTTCAAGTGATCACTTTAAGGCTTAGAACAACTTTCCCATGATATTGTCACTTATGGCATTTTCACTGTGAAGCACTTGCTTGAGTTGCAAGTCAGAGATTGTGGAATACCCAGAATGTGGTGCTGGATCTGCCATGCAAGTGGCCATGCATGAGGGCACTAGATAGCAAGAGTGGGACCGCAGAGGGGAGGACAGGCTAGGCCTGCAGTTCCATGGGGCAAGCTACATCCCAGAGGTCAGGACAGAGCAGTTTCAGTGTGGGAACTTAACATGCGCCAGGCTCTGACATAAGCATGTTCTGGACATTATCTCATTTAATCTTCCCAGCAGTTCTATAAGGCAGGTGTCTTAGGTCACTCTCCCAGAGGCAGAGCCTGAACCAGGGATTCTTGTGAAAGTGATTTGTGGAGGAAGTGCTCTATGGGGAAAGGGTGAAGAAATGTGGGAAGCAGGTTAAGACAGGGGAGGAAGCCAAGCAAGTATGTGGCTGCAGGAAAAGTCTAGCCCCTTAGCCTGATACCACAGGAGGACCCGTGTGAATGGTACCACAGATCTGTTCTCACTTGAGGCAAGGGGGCAGGGCTTCTGTCAGCTGTGTTAACCAGTCATTGGCTGTAGGTCACATCACCCAGGAGAGGGTAGGGTATAAGTCCCATGCATTTATGGGTGAGTTCCCATATTCCAACACAGAAAAGGGGAATTGGGTGGTATACCAACAGCATCTGCTACTATTGCCCCATTTTCCGGATGAGGAAACTGAGGCCTAGAGTGTTTATATAATTGACCCACAGATGCACTGAGCCAGGATTCAAACCCAGGCATCTATCCTGATAGCCTCTGGTCTTGCATGATGCCCTTCTCTGTTAAATCACGTGTCCCACTCAGGGATCAAGTCCGAACTAGTCAATGAGAGAGAGGTGAGACAAGGGTCCAGGAATCCTGGAGCTGAGAAAAAGGTCATAAAAGGAGCCCACTGGTCAAGACCAGATTCTAGGCTGCTGTGGTGCGACCAACTCATCCTGCTTTGTCAGGGACTGTCTGTTTGGCACTGAAAGTCTCACATCGTGTGAACCCCATCAGTCCTTGGCAAATGGGGACAGTTGGTCATCCTAGGCTTCTAGGTGTGAGCAAGGTGAGGATGGGAGGGTCTCTATGGTGCTATGTGGCACCAGGTGAGGCAGTTTGGTAATCAGAGTTGTCATTCCCCAGAGCACCAAAGTCAGAGCCACCTAAGCCAGTGCCCATTTATTTGGGGGATGTGAGTGAGGGAAGTAAGCCAGGAAAAGCCCCTGGCAGGAGGGTATCCTGGCCAGGAGCTGAGCAGAGAAGGTGGTCTGAGATCCAGGATGGGCTAATGAGAGAAAAGATTAGCATTGATAGGAGAAGGCAAGGGGAATAAGTTACCAGGCCCCTGAGGCCTCCTTGGGGAGCTTGCTAGAGATAGAACCCTTTCCCTGCTTCCCACTTTGAAGCAAGCAAGCTGTTTTGGTGTGTGTGTGTGTGTGTGTGCGCGCGCGCGTGCATAGAGACAGAAAGAGAAGAAGAGGAGATAAACTGAGAGACAGAAGGGGAGAATGAACACTGAAATACAGTGAGGAAATGCCCTTGTAAGTTCTTATCCCATCCATAGAGTTGGGCAAGGTAAAGTAGGTTCCTGTGCTTGTGAAAGGCCTAATGGTCTGAGTCTGAGGAATCTTCCACAGTAGACCTGTCATGAGAAATTATCAGGAAGTCCAGAGCTAGGAAACTCATGCATCATCATGCTCGCCCCTTGGTGAAGCTTTCTGAGTAACAGACTGACCAGGTGTGGTGGCTTACTCCTGTAATCCTAACATTTTAGTGGAGTCAAAGCAGGAGGATTACTGGAGTCCAGGAGTTCAAGACCAGCCTGGGCAAAATAGGGAGACCCCATCTCTACTTTTAAAAATTAACATATAAAAGAAACACGTAGGGTGGCTAGGATCTAAAGTCCAGAGGCTTAAAATGGGTCCCAGATCCCCAGGCTTGTGCCTTGGGTTATAATGGCTCAATTCATACCTACTCCCCACCCCCAAACACACACAACTTCCTCCTAGCCATAAGAATGCCCTGGCCCATTCTCCAATGGGAAGGACAACTCCAGGCCGGTAAGGAGGCATTAGGCTTGTTTTCAGCAGTTGAAAGATGGGGTCAGAGGTCACCAAGTTTAACCTCCATGATGGTCAGGTTAGCAGTTTCCTCCACAGCCTTGTTGACACGTAATCCAGCCTGAACCACGACTGGACTATTGTTTCCTGCCATTTCAGGAGTAAGGTTCGTCAAGGGACCATTCACAGTCATAGGAGTGGTTACAGCAAGGTTCCGGCCACCACCTGCACTCTGTCCAGAGCAAAGGAGCTGCTGTGCTTGGTGGCAGGAGGCCTTTGTGAGGGAGTGGCCAGGTCTCAGCTGTGTGGGTCTGTGGGAGATGTTGGGAAACCCCCGCCCTTTGGTGGGCAAGGTGGCAGGCACTTATAAAAGGCAATGCCGCTGACTCCCTTTTATTTAAGAGTCTTTGGAATCACTGCTGTTTCAGTCTCATGTTTCATGCTACTTTTTCTTAAGTTTCCCATATTGATGGAGATGACTGAAAAGCCCACGATTTTTGCACCCTGATCTGGAGAGGTGATTGTCCCCCTCCCCTCAAGCCGGCTTCTGACTGTGATGTCCAGTTATCTTCCTATTTGGTAGGAAAAGACAGAATCAACTTTATTTCTAGTTCTTCCCTTCTGGTTTTCTGACCTGTTTCCTTGTGTTCAAGAGACTGTCCCAGGAGAAAACAGGGTTGGGAAAGAAGAGAGGAGTTTGTGTATCCATGTCTGTGATACAGAGAAGTGACGTGTAATGTGAGAGGTGGTAAAGACAGGACAGGATGGTGACATTTTCTCCTGTGTACCAAGGCTGTGGCCTGAAGTTTCTCCTCAGGCGCCTCGGGGCAAAGAGTGATTTTTTTCCTACTTAGAATAACCTTCCTGGCCTACCGTTGGTGGTGAAGGGGTTGTGGGGAGAAGGATCTTAGAAGACTAAGAGGCTGGAAGCAAGTTTAGAGCCCATGGAGATTGCCTATTTCTGTCATTTTCCAACTTCCAGTGTTTTGCGACTTTCTGATGTTTTTTGTGTGCGTCCTACAGAAAGAGATTTATATACTTCATATCATGACTCAGGAAGCAAATGCATATATAAATACTGGAGAAAGAGTGTCATGAAACAATACTTGTCCTCAGTACCGGTAATAAAAGGCATGACTGGTGGTGAGGATAAGTACTGTTTCTATGTTCCTGATAGTTTCTATGCTATTTCATGTTTTGAAAGTATTTGTCCTGACAGCTGCTAAATTGGTCTCATGAACCCAGGAAAAGAGAACAACTCATGGGTAAAAAAACATGGATCTGCCAGGTACAGTGGCTCACACCTGTAATCCCAGCACTTTGGAAGGCCAAGGCAGGTGGATCACCTGAGGTCAGGAGTTCAAGACAAGCCTGGCCAACATGGTGAAACCCTATATGCACTAAAAATACAAAAATTAGCCAGGCATGGTGGCAGGTGGCTGTAATCCCAGCTACTCAGGAATCGGAGGTAGGAGAATCGCTTGAATCCGGGAGGTAGAGGTTGCAGTGAGCCGAGATGGTGCCACTGCACTTCCAGCCTGGGCAACAGAGTGAGACTCCATCTCCAAAAAACAAACAACAACAACAACAAAAAAAAACACGCTGATAACACTGACCAAGTCCACCCTCTCATTTGGTAGAGGGCAAAACACATGCACGGTAAAGGGAAGTGATTGACCCAGCGTTGCAACACGTAGTCCATGAATATTTATGGAGCAGGTACTATGTGTCAGAAACCGTTTGGACACTGGATATATAGTGGTGAGCAGAAGAGCTGTGCTCTCTGCCCTGAAGATGCTTAGTGTCTTGTGGAGGAAGTAGGCATTATGAATTTTTTAAAATATTTTTTGAGATGGAGTGTGGCTCTTTTGCCAGGCTGGAGTGCAGTGGTGAAATCTCAGTTCACCACAACCTCTGACTCGCTCGTTCTAGTGATTCTTCTGCCTCAGCCTCCCAAGTAGCTGCGATTACAGGCAGGTGCCACCACACCCAGCTAATTTTTGTATTTTCAGTAGAGACAGGGTTTTCATCATGTTGGCCAGGATGGTGTTAATCTCTTGACCTCTTGATCCACCCACCTTGGCCTCCCAAAGTGCTGGGATTACAGGCGTGAGCCACTGTGCCCGGCCGAAATTTTTTTAAAAAACTTAAATATAAAATTCTAGTCCAAGCTGCAATAATGCCATGGAAGAGGCCAGCCAAGAGCTGTAGTAGACCAGCTGGGGCATGGAGGGCCAGGGCCTACTTTTTATAGGGTGGTGAAGAAAGGTGTCCCTGAGAATGCACAATTTAAATCAAGTCCTATGGAAAAGAATGAGGCAGCTATGGGGGAGTGGGAGAAAGGGAAGACGGGAGACAGAAGAGTGAGAGAGGAGTGTTTTGGGCAAAGGAAACGGCAGGCATGAAGACCTCAGGTCAAAGAGGACTTGAACCTGAAATGAAAGAAAGCCAGTGTGGCTGCAGCATGGTGAGAGGGATAGCTGCCCCAGGTGGTTGCAAAGCGACCAAGGAGCCCACTGCTGTTAGAATTTGTTGGACTTTGTTCTAAGGTCAGTGAGGAGCCATTGAGAAGTCTTGAAGCAAGGATGTGACATGATCTAATTTACGGCTTTAAAATATCCCTTTGGCTACCATGTGGAAAAGAGATTGGAGCAGGTAAGTATGGAAAGAGGAAAATCAGTTGATTTTTATCTATAGCCTCTAGAAAAGGGCCAGTGGATCTGCCTTTGCAGTGGCCCAGAGCTTTGCACATTTAGAAAAACTGCATTATTAATGAAACATTTGCATCTTCGGAAATGATAAAACAGGCTGCTACATGTAAAAATTAAGTAACTCAATTTGTTTTAACAGCTTGTGCTCTAGTACAGCAATTTGTTTGGCATATACACAAGACTCCATCGGAACGGTAATTATGCCATGCTAATTATTTTACTGCATTGTGTGCATCTGACATTTAATTATGGGAAAGAATGTGAGGGTAGATTTTCTTCCTCCCTTTGCCTGCCTGACAGGTAGTTTTGTTTCCCATACCTCTTTTGCACCTACATTGTCTTCATGCCAACTTGTCATCTGCAATGAAATCGTGTTTCCATGACAGCTTTGCTCAGCCATGTTGTCTGCAAGTAGCAGACAATCACCAAAATAAACAGTTGACACAGATGTCATTCTCACCCTCTCATTCTGCCTCTTTCTCCCCCTTAATCTAGCTCCTACTCTAAAGATTTTATTTTTCTCCCACTTCGAGAAGGAAAGTGATCCCTGTCAACCTTGAGCCTCCTTTGATACATCAGCATGTCTCTCGGTGACTTCTCTTGTAACCAGTGCTCTTCTCCATGGAGACTGTTGGCAAGTCAACTCCATGGCCCTAGGCATAGATGACACAGCTCCACAGCTGTGGGCTGTAGACCAGCAGGCTCCAGGCTTTGCATTCACGGGGAAGTGGCAAAGGTGGGCTCTCACCACTCAAGGTTCCAAGAAGTTGAACCACAGCTGTGGCATGTCCTTCACAGAGGGGCACTGACAAACACTGTGAAGCCAAGCAGGCTTATGCCCAGGTTGTGCTCACAGAGATCATGGGCTTGAGAGATGCAGCTGGGGAAAGGGAATGGAGAATGAAGAAGTTCCTGCCTATGTGTAGACATATAAAATCTCAACTGGGATAAAAGGAGGAAAAGAAGGATGAGGGTCAGATCATAAACTGCAGGCATCTCTTGCTAGCCATCATCACAGTGGATACACCTGAAACTGCCTCTCCACACAGAGGAAACCATTGTCTCTCTCTCTCTACTGAAGAGGCAGTTAGTTGCAAAGAGAGAAGACGGTGAGAGTAGAATAGGAACAAAGGCATCTTTAAAAAAAAAATGCCTGACAACAAGATGGTATACCTCAAAGTAGAGCAAATGCCCATTAAAATATTGGCATAATCCTGTTATAAGTCTAAAATAAATGTCCAGAGGGATTAGAGACCACGGGAATCTTCCCAGAGCTAGTAGGCAGGAGCCATCCTTCCTTCTTTGTGTCCATCATATTTCATTGTATACTTGGGGTTAGCCAAGAAATTTAGTGCATCTCAGGAAAATAAAGAGAACAGACATACAGACCTTCAGCTTGATTCAGAACATGCGCTTTGAGAAGTCTTGGTTCCTGCTCATTTCACGCAATCTTAGATTTGGTTCTTCCCAGCTTATGTGTTGCTGTTTCAGATCTACTGAAGCGGCAAACTCTCTGGCCCAGGAATTTGCATAAGTCAGTCTTTCCCTTGAGTGCCAGGCAAATCTCTGTTGGTTCACAAGATGATTTTTGGTGGCACATACAACTATTAAAGTCTTAATAGTTGTATGTTCGTTTTAATGTGCATCAAAATATGTCCAACTGGCACCTCAACCCTGTGTTTTAATGGGTATAAGACAGTTTCTTGTGTAAATACAGACTTGGCATGCCTTCTTTTTCCCTCTTTCAGGCCTTGATTTCCTTTACAAACTTGCTCAGAACTTACTCCTTTGAGGTCCCTGTCTTCAGGAATCTCACTTGGCTGTCTTCAGCCCTCTTTGACATACCTCTCCACTTCCTCCTTCTCCTGTTCCTCCTTCTCCTGTTCCTCCTTCCGTTTTCTTTACCCCGTTAACATCCACAGACGTTCCTTAGAGCCTAGTGTGTGCTGGATATGTGGGGTACTTCAGATAGGAATGTGCTCAGCTTCAATATCAGAAAAGCTAACTACAATGGCTTAAAGAAACAGGGCTCTGAGTCCTGAGGAAGGCAGAATAGAGCTGATGTGGCTCTTCTAGGATGGTGTAAAAGACCCAGGCTTCAGCTGGGCGCAGTGACTCATGCCTGTAATCCTAGCACTTTGGGAGGCCAAGGAGGGTGGATCACTTGAGGTCAGGAGTTTGAGACCAGCCTGGCCAACATAGTAAAACCCTGTCTCTACTAAAAGTACAAAAATCAGCCGGGCATGATGGCAGGTGCCTGTAATCCCAGCTACTGGGGAAGCTGAGGCAGGAGAATCACTTGAACCCAGGAGCCACAGGTTGCAGTGAGCCAAGATCATGCCACTGTGCTCCAGCCTGGGAGACAGAGTGAGACTCCGTATTAAAAAAAAAAAAAAAAGAAAAAAACCAGACTTCTTCTCTCTGCCTGGGCCAACATCTTTACCATGTGGCTTCATCTTTATGTTTGCAAGACAGCTACACAAAAGTGATACCTGTGAGGGGCCTTCTCTCTAGACTCTGTTTGATATTTAAGAAGCTAAACCCTTTTCTTCAGATCTCCATGGCCGGTACTGCTTCACATGTTTGGCAAGGGAAGTACAGAGTGTTCAAGTTTTAACTTTACAGCCTCAGTTGTAGAGGAAGGCAAGGAAGAACTATGTTATGAATGGTTTAGGCATAGCTAAGCCGCTGAGTCAGCCCAGGAGGAGGATAGTTGAGAAGTACAGATAGTGATCTCTGGCCTCCCTTTTCAAGGGGAAAAAGTACGTGTTAAAAGTTAACAGCTTTCTAAGTTGGTACATGACCATAAACCTGCAGAATCAGGAAAGAATTTAGAAGTCATTTGTACCAGATTCAAATTTAAAAGATAAAGAAACTAAGAGATAAAAGAGACTTAGTCAAGGTTCAGTGGGACAAGAAGCCTTCTCAGAAGACCCTGATAATTTGTTGGTTCTCATCTGGAAGTAGCATCGGAATAACAGGCAGGGCTTGTTAGAATATCTATTGCTGGGTCTCACTCTAAAAGCTGAGAATTCAGTAGGTGGTCTGGCTGGAGCCTAAGAACCAGCATTTCTAGCAAGTTTCCAGATGACATTGAGGCTGCTGGTCCAGGTACGCCACTCAGAGAACCACTGTGCTAACCTATTGCAAGCTTGCAATTTACAATCAATAATCCCCAAACAGATTTTCTTATGTTTTGCTGTTTTAACTTGTGCATTTTTGTGTGTTCTTTAACAACTAAGTAAGGTAGTGGCAGATAATTAATGCAGCCAATGGGTGAGCTAACTTAATCTTAGAACTGTCTACGGCTATGCTATTTGAAACCCAGAGGCTCTTTGCTCTTATGACCTGGCTGTGCCTCAAAGGGCACTTTGCCCTTTTCCAGAGATGACCACTATTGTGCGTTTAGTGAATGTTTCTGGTCCATTTTTCTTGATTTTTTTTCACCACTTAAATAAGTGTCTGTATGTGGCACATATTGCAACATTTTGTATATTTTCAAACATACATGAATAATATACTCTACATATCATTCTGTAGCTTACATTTTTCATTCAACATTGTGTTGAGCTCCAGTCATGCTGATACATGATCAGTCTAGTTTAGCTAACTGCTTTGTAGTGTTCCATATTCATATGCCAAAATGTATTTATCCTTCCCTCATGTTTCAGATCATTTTTAAGCAGATTAATAAGGCTTCAATATTCTTATTAACAGCAGCAATATATTGGAGTGGATGATATAGTGAACTCTTTTCATATATTCGCTCATGTACAAACATTTATCAGGTGCCTACTTTGAACTAGGCAATGTTTCAGGCAGGGAGGATACAGCAGTAAATGAACAACCTCGCTGCCCTAATGCTGCTTATTCAGTGATACCTGCAACAGCTCTGTCAACCAGGTGTTTATTATTTTCATTTTACAGGTGAGGAAATGGACGTTCTGTGAATTTAAGTGACTTACCTGGGTTCTCACCAAGGAGAACAAGGGAGTTTTGAATCAAATCATCTCACTGTTATCTCAACTCTTTCTACAGTTCCACCAGGATTTCTGCTGAGCCTAATAACAAATACCATTCCTCATGTTTCCTCATTTTCTTTGGAGGTCATGACTTTTTTTTTTTAAATACACATTTTATTTTTGAATAATTTTCAATGTACAGAAAAGTAGAGAGTATAGAGAGTACTGCTAAATCCCTCATCTGGTTTCCTTCATTAATAATGTCTTACATTACAATGGTGCATTTGTCAAAACTAAGGAACTGGCATTTGTGTATTACTGTTAACAGAACTCCAAACTATATTTGAATATCACCAGTTTTTCCATTAATATCCTCTCTCTTTTCCAGGATTTACTCCAGGGCGTCATGTTGCATTTAGATGTTATATCTCCTCAGTCTCTACTGTGACAGTTTTTCAGTTTTTTCTTGTTTTTCATGACCTTGACCTTATTTTTAGTTGATCCCAAATGTACAAATGAGACAGTGTCAAGAATTTAAAGAACTTTTTTTTTTTTAGTGACTGAGTCTCACTCTATTGCCCAGGCTGGAGTGCAGTGGTGCAGTCTTGGCTCACTGCAATCTTCACCTCCTGGGTTCAAACAATTATTCTGCCTTAGCCTCCCAAATAGCTGGGATTACATACAGGTCCCACCACTATGCCCAGCTAATTTCTGAATTTTAGTAAAGATAGGGTTTTACCATGTTGGCCACGCTGGTCTCAAACTCCCGACCTCAAATGATCCTCCCACCGTGGCCTCCCAGTGTGCTGGGATCACAGGCATGAGCCACCATGCCTGGCCTAGAGAACTCTTAATATAAACATCTCTCAAGAGGGTCTGGATTTGATTGCATTTCAGCGCACTAGAGAGGGGCATCTTTCCCACACTGCTTGCTGGCTGCTCTCCTGGTACAAAAACACAGGGAAACAATGGAGTGATGCATGGCCTTAAGGTGAAAGGGACGAGGTGCTTGCAGAGAGAGTATGGCAAATTGTAGGTTTAGATGAACAAGCAGCTTACCAAGGAATTACCAAGGAATTACAGCCCCCTCCCCTGCCATGCTTAAGTCCAATTCCAAGTGTTTTGTAACCACAGTTTGATGTAACCCCAGCTCCGCCTTTGCCTTTCAAAAGGCAGTTCTTAATTCCAGTAACTCCAGATACAAGCCTTCCTTTAGTCACAAGCCAATGAGCGTGAGCTGCAGTCGCCTGGATTCTGCAATACTGTCACCAGAGAGAACTTAGTAATTACATTTGCCAGGCCCACTGTCTGTATTGGTTGGCAACATGAAAGGATTAGAGAATTTTTTTGAAACAATATCCGAGTTCTTGGTTAAAAGATATATCCACCTGTCTCAACCTCCCAAAGTGCTGGGAGGTTGAGACAGGTGGATCACTTGAGGTCAGGAGTTCAAGACCAGCCTGGCCAACATGGTGAAACCACATCTCTGCTAAAATTACAAAACAATTAGCTGGACATGGTGTGGGTGCCTGTAATCCCAGCTAGTAGGGAGGCTGAGGCAGAAGAATAGCTTGAACCTGGGAGGTAGAGGTTGTGGTGAGCCAAGATTGCACCACTGCACTTCAGCCTGGGTGAAAGAGGTAGACTCCACCTCAAAACACACACACACACACACACACACACACACACACACACACAACCCACCCACGCAGCATTCCGCTACAGGTTGGAAGAGGCTAGAAAGGGTTCATTCTTAAATGCTACTGAAAAGCCAAGTGCTGTCTTAGGACAGTGTTTGGGACACATTTAAAAAATTTACATGTATACACATATAAATTATATATACATCAATATGTGTGTGTGCATATATATATATATAAATTATCCATGACCCATGTCTCAAAGAAAATTATTGTTGACATTTTCCCTGTTTTCTTCTATTTGTGTTTTTTAAAGAAAATTATATAACATGATTTTTAATATGCTTTCATCCAACATCATAAGCATCTTGCCTGTTTCTTTTAAATAATTATTAAATAACAGTTTTTCATTAATCTTAATTCACCTAATCATTCCATGATACATTTGGTAAATTCTTAATGCCATGAGAAATATTTTTTAAAATAGGATTCTTCTCTCCTTATTTATTAGATTTTTTTCTGTAAGTTAAGAGTCCCAAAGTGGGATTACTGGGTTAAATGTTACATTTTTAAGGCTTTTCATCCATTTTGGGGTTGAGGAGAAACCCTTCTTATTAAAGCTCTGTAGAAGCCAGGTAATAATGCTAAATTTCCTAATTTGCCCTATGTCACTGCTTGCTCTCTGAACTTAAATGAACTTTGACTTGGCCACAAAATTAAAGTTCTGATTTCATTCATTCATTTACTCACACAAGTCTAGGTGTCAGGTGCAGTGCCAGATGCTGAAGATAAGGGGCCAAGCAAAACCAGAGCCCCCGCTCCCTTGTCTGGAATAACATCTGACCCAGAAAGACCCTGATTTGCTTGACAATAGAGTTGGATAAACCCATTTGAAAGCATCTATTTTTCCCAGAGACTTGATGCTTGAATGCTGACTGTCTTCTTCCGGTTTTGTTTTTGTAAGTTTTTCTGATTTTAGACAGAGATGACCACTCTACATTTGATTTGAAAATCATTCAACCTGAACTGAGGACACAGAACTAAAACATTTTGTCTGTGCCTGGGCACACCATTTCGTGTGGAGCCTCATGGGCCTAGCAGCTGCTGCTTCCTTTAATAATTGGGATGCACTTGGATTTCTGATAAATAATTGAAAGTGTACTCGGACAAGTTTCTACAACAGTGTTAAGGGCAGTGCCTATTTTACTGTTCTCTGCGTTGGAGAGTAAAGCCCTTGATTTTATGGCTCTACTTTTCTGACTGTCCTCATTGGTCCTCTTAGCTTCATACAAAACATTTCCTTTTTCCTTTTTTGTGATGATGACTGGGTGTGAGAGGCGCCATGTTGAAATGGCTTCCCATTAGGGTTAGAAGAACAAATGGACTGATCACAGGAGTAACTGTCAGACTAGCTCTCTGATGATGAAAGCATGGTAAGTTATCTGGGGAATCTTTTGTGTAAATGACTGGAGTCCTTGAAGTCAGTGCAGACTTTTTATTGTAATTATGTGGATCATGAAGTCCTGATGACTCCCAGTGGGTCTCGGTAAAGAGTGACTAATGGATCGTGAGGTCATTTGGTTAAGTTGGGGAGAAAAATCTGGGTAACCAAGGACAAGGTTTGAAGTGATCGCCATGTGTGGCCTAGCTTCTGGCAAATGGTGTCTCTTCCTGTCCCCGAGGGGCTCTGACTCAGCAAGGCCTGCCTCCCCAGCCTCATTAGAAGAAAGATCCAGACAATTTGGCAGACTTGAGCATCTCCAGCTTTGCCCCTTGCACCCTGGTGCCTCCAATGGTTAATGTTGTCGTGTCAAGAGAGCAGAGCCTGTGTCTGAGCAAAGCAGATGATGGAGTGCTTGTGAGAGGCAGTGCTTTGTGTCAACCATGATGTCATTTGAGAGGGCCACCCAGTCCAGGTCTAAGCTGTGCTTTTCATGATGTCACCACTAAAGTCACTGAACTATGAATCAGAGTCATTTCTCTTATGCTAACTTCTTTTGTTAATTGGTAGTAAGAGAAGAAAGAGGCTCTGAGGATGACAAAATACCTTGTCTTCAGCAACATCATGGTGTTTCCTGCATGAGGTCTCACATCTTTTTCTCATTCTTCTGTCCCTCTTCCTCTCTGTCTCCTGCTTTCCTTCTCTCTCTCTTCTTTATTTAAATACATTTGCTTTGTAAATTTTTCAGAGCATTTGTCACTTCAGAACATAAATAGGATGTCTAAAATACATGATTTTTAAAATAAAAATTTATCAAAGGATCCTGCACAGGAAGATAGTTCTACAAGGTCCTTTGATGTCTAACAATGTGCTATTGGAGAGCTAGAAGCCAGCAAAGCCCATCTTTCTAAGATAAATGTAGCATCTCTTGCAATAATTCCGTGGGGCCCCTTCTGTCTGTGAGGCTCAGTGCAAACATGCTACCATGAGATGAGCTAAAAAGCAAGCTTTCAAAAGTCCCTGAGGAGTGTGATCTCTAGGGCCCAACTGAGGTACTCTTCCTACAGCCAGGCTGGAAGCATATTTCAGCTCTTAGCAAGCTGATTTCGTTTCTACCTGAAGAAAGATAAAGAACTTTGCATAGGAAATGTGAGCCTCTGTTCCCAGGCCTCATTCCTCTCAAGCTGATGGACAAGTATGGAAGGAATGCATTTGTTGGCAGGAATTAGATAGTGCCCAGGCATAAATGGCAGTCATGTTCTTTTCCTCCCTCCCTCTGCTTTGGGGGAAACATGTGCTAGGAGGGGATGCTCTGCAGGGAGAGGGGTTGCAGAACAAGCTGTCTCAGCTTCAGCCAGCTGCCATTTGTCACTGGATTCTGATAATGGCATCTGGCTCAGTGCGTATGGAAGCCAGTGATCCTGACTCCCGCTGGTCACTCGGCCTTCACCCATGAGGCAGGTGAAGGCCGAGGGACCAGCGGGAGTCAGGGTAAACCTTCACTGTGAGTCAGGAACAAGCTCCTCTGGATATATTTTCCCAAAGAAGTGCATTTCTCCACCTTTCTGTTAATAGGTCATATCTCCATCCTAACTATAAGACTTGGTGATTCCTTTGCATTTGTTTCCAGTGAGGAGGATTTCCATGGCATGCATGTGGCTAAGACAGGAATTAGAAAACCTAGTTAACCTGAAATTCCAACCATAAGATTGCCCAGATGTATAATAGGTCAAGAGAATGCTGCATTTCTGTTACAAGGGATGCTTGGAATATATATTAGCTCATCTGTGAAGAGGGCAGGAAAGAACAGGCTAAAAACAAAGGCCATGAAGTAGAAAGTACAGTACAATACCACATTGGTGTTCTCCATATGTATTCACTTTAAAAAGAGGAATAGAAAGCATCACAACCAACATTTAAACAGGGATGGTCTCTCAGTAATATTATTGGTCATTACCTTTCCTTTGAGGTTTCTCTGTTTTCCAGCTTTTTTCCTTGAAAAGATAAAGATTTAATCTTTCTTTAGATGGCTTTTAATCACTCTAGTTTTAGCAATCTCGACCTATAGCCATATCTACATCTGTACTTCTCTCTGAGTAACTGTGTGCAGCACTGCCCCAGCACCTACCTTAGAAAGGGTGAAGTGGGACCTGCAATCAATCCCTTCTTTGATCTACTCATTAAGTCATCCCTGACATGGGTCAGTGTCTGCCCAGAGGAAAGGAAGCTCTTTTCCAACTTTCCCCAAAGGAATGTCTTCTTGTGATCCACACAGTGATGCTGGATTTGCTCACAGTAACCCTGCTTGTCTATATGTGTGTGTAGGTATGTAAGGGGACTTCAAAAAGTTCGTAGGAAGATGGAGTTAAAAGATAAAAGACAAACTTTAATTCCCAATAAAAGCTCTATTGAGGTTAAGATACTTTTGTAAGCAATGATACCAGCTGTTCAGTCTATCCCTAAAGAACCAAGGGTCCTGGGAATTTAACCATGTCAGTGCCATTTTTTTTTACATTAACGGAAGGTAAAAAGGGACCCTTTACAGATTTTAAGATAGGAAGTAAAAAGAAAGTCAGAAGGAACCAAATCAGGACTGTTAGGTGGATGCCTAATAATTTTCCACTGAAACTCTTACAAAATTGCCCTTATTTGATGAGAGGAAAGACCAGGAGCATTGCTGTGGTGGAGAAGGACTCTCTGGTGAAGCTTTCCTGGGTGTATTTCTGCTAAAGCTTTGGCTAACTTTCTCAAAACCCTGCCATATTAAGCAGACATTATTGTTCTTTGGCCCCCTAGAACATCAACAAGCAAAATGCCTGGAACACCCCAAAACTCTTTTAATGTGACTTTCGCTGTTGACCAGTCTGCTTTTGCTCTGACTGGGACCGCTTTCACCTCTTGGTAGCCATTGCTTTGATTGTGCCTTGTCTTCAGGATCATACCAGTAAAACCATGTTCCATCTCCTCTTTTCAATTCTTAGAAGAAATCCTTCAGGATCTTGATCCCACTTGTTTACAATTTCCACTGAACTCTCTGCCCTTGTCTGCAGCCTATTTGGACACAATGATTTTGGCACCTATCCAGTAAAAGCCTTGTTCAACTTTATTTTTTCAGTAAGAATTGTGTAAGTTGAACCAATTGAGATTTCTGTGGCATTGGCTATTGCTTGTGCTGTTAATTATCAGTCCTTTTCAATTAGAGCACAAACAAGATGATTTTTTTTTTTTTTTTTTTTTTTTTTTTGCAAATTGACATAGCTGGTTTACTGCTGTGGGCTTCATATTCAACATCATCTCATTCCTTCTTGAAATGAATTATCCACGTGTGAACTACTGACTAGGAGACGGGCATTGTCCACATCAACTTTTCATAAAGCATCAGTGATTTCACCATTCTTCCACTCAAGCTTTGCCATAAATATGATGCTTGTTACTGTTTCAATTTTAGCAGAATTCATGTTGCTCTGATAGAGGCTCTTTACAAACTGATGTCTTATCTTTCTTAGTACCTCGAGCTAGATCCTGTTCAGACGTGTTGTAACAAGTTAGTACAAGTTGATTTTGGTGTTTTTTCGTAATAAACGTTTTCCCTTAACTTTTTGAAGATCCCTCATATGTATTTTTCACATTAATAATTTTGACCATCTCAGATAGTCACCATGTTGTGTTATAAAGAATAATTATTTCTCAATCTACATGTATCAGGATTCTTTATACTCTGGTCTAGATTTTAGAACTAGCTTTCTATAGGGGTAGGTAAAATTCAAGGATTTTGTAGAAAAATGAGCTACTCTGGACCTTTAAACTATCCTGTTATATGCCTAAATTTATATTTCCTAGTGATGGGGATGGGCTGGGAGAAAACCAAGAATATTTGGTATTGAAAGATCAGTAATAGACACTGACCAGTGGAAGACCCAAGTAACCCTGTGGTGCCAGTAGGATGCACGGAGCCTTTATTGTTCTAGGAGGTGGTGATGGTGTTACCAGTAGCCTAAAATAAAGGGACATTGTGATCATGCGGCTATGCTCTGGGGTGAAAGATGGTGTCATCCTCTTTTCAATCTGTATCCCTTTGTTGTTTGGGGGGAAACTGCTATAGCTTGACAGAGAGAACAGCCCATAAGCCAGAAACACCTGGTAAACAAAAAGTGATGGAACCAAATGGCTCCCAGGGTTCTTTCCTCAACTCAGAGAAAAGCTGTGATAAGCCAAAAAATACTCAGGGTACCAGAGCCCAGGGCCTTGATGCATATGTGAAAGGCAGGCACCTTCCAGAAATAGCATCCCTGACCCCGGAGACTTGGATGGCCTTGTTTTAATTTCAGGGTTAGAATAATGACCATTTTATGAGCAACCAAATAGTTATTCTGGGTTCTCCTCTCAAGAGTGTGGTCTGAGACCTTGGCTTGTATAGTCTGAGTATGTAATAACTGAGTGTGTTCCCAGTGATCCTGTGACAGCCTTCACTTTGAGTTCTATTTCAGAACACCCTCCTTCTGGGGACACCTAAACATATGCCCTAGTGAAATGGAATTTAGAAGGAGCATTGTCTGCAGTCCAGTCTGGGGACAAGCTGGCCAACTCCTCGCTCTGAGTTCAATGGAAAGCAACAGGAAGTTGCCCCTACATTTTGGGGATGGTAAAAGGAGCTACCATTTGGTAAGCCGAGTGAGTGTCCCAGGGCAGCTTATGAACAACTGTGGAGATCTCTGAGAAATCAGTCTAATAGGAGTGTTGCGTGGTGACTTGGAGTTGAGAAAGGAGCACTAAACTGGAATTCACAGCAGCTCCTGTGTAACCACATGTGCATCATTGTTGTGGATACTGCCATCTCTAGTTCATGGCTAGGGTCCTTCCTGCTATTAAACCCCATGTGTGGCTTTATGCATGAGAACTGCTAGCTCAGGATACCTTACATAAAGTTTTTTTTTGCAAGAGGAAACCCTTCAAACCAGGAAGAAGTGTTGATTGTCCCCTCTCTCTCATAAATGCCTCCATTTTTTACCAATAATGGTATTTTTTAAATATTAATGAAGAGATTAGTTTTGGAAGCCATTCTGTGAGGTGAAAACAAATACAGAACAACCAGCAATATCAGAATGAATGATCCCTCAAATACTGGTTAGCTATGGAAGGGAAACTCTTTTGAGTTCTGAGTATTGACAGGATGGGGCAGCCTCAGTGTCAGTAAATGCTTGGGATAGATACGACACTGGGTTCAGGGGAACCCTTTGGAAAAGTCGGGTGATCGCTGACTGCAGGGGCTCGTTCTTTTTGGCACCCCAGTGGCCAATGAGTCTAAAGCCGCACAAACTATGCCACATGAGAATGTGACTTTAGCCCTCTCTTGAATGAAATCAAGCAGAGATTCAGTCAGTTTTGACTCTCATCAGAAAGGTTTATGGTATTGGAGTTCCTAAATTTCATCCTGCGTCTTTGAAGTTGGGAAGTAAGGCTCTGGGTCACAGCTCCTGGGGTCTCCTAGAGGGGAGGTTCGTGAGAATGCCTATACTGAAGAGTCCTTAAGGGCATAGACTTTGGAATTGTGCAGATCTAGGTTATAATCCTGGCCCTACTATGTACTAGGTGTGTAAATTTGAGCAAGTTTAATACTTCTCTAAGTTTAGCCTCCTTGTTGCTAAATGGGAAAAATATAGTATGTTCCATGTAGTGAGCAGTTACAAGAAAGAGATCCCATGATAAATTCCCAAGGAATGGGGGCTAGGCTTATAAGAAAGGGTCTGGCATCAACCCTGTGAACAAAACACTAGAGTTAGACCCAGCACCTCTAACCAAGAAGAAGGAGGCCAGCTGGATGCTGGGATGTGGGTGGTGGGCCAATGATTGCAGAGGCTGGTAAACCAAGACTGTGATAGAGAACATAGAAGACCTGTTGGGGCTGAGCACATGTAGGATGCAACTTTCAAGGCTGGGCATAGAACAGGGATGTGTGCAAGGTGGAAGTCCTAGATCACTTGCTGTATTCATTTCCTATTGCTGTCGCAACATATTACCACAGATTTACTGGCATAAAGCAACACAGACGTAGTATCCTAACAGTTCTGGAGGTCAGAAGTCCAAAATGGATTTCACTGGGCATGTTGGCAGGGTCACATTCAGTCTTAAAATCCTAGGGGAGAATTCATTTCCTTGCCTTTTCCTGATTCCAGAGTCCACCTACATTCCTTGCCCAAGGCCCCTTCTGTCTTCAAAGCAGCAGTGAAGCATCTTCAAGCCTCACTCTCTGCTCTGTCATCTGTTCCCCTCTTTCTCCTCCGGGCCAAGCATGGAACTCTGCTGGACTAGACAGAAATCACATCTCTCCTACGGGATTTCGCCAAAGCATGTGTTCCTGGAGCAACTATATGAGGAAGATGGAGAACACCTAGAAAATTTGGTCCCTGTTGCTTTCCAGACTTACACCGTCACCCTGAAACTGAGTTCTCTGACTATATATTGCACTTTCTGAAAGGACAAATGAAGTCTAATTTTAAATGGGAAGAAAGGTAGCACTCTTTTTATATTCCTACTTAAGATATCATTCTTGGTTCTGTTCCATTTTGCACATGGACTAGGATTTTACACAGCCAGATTCAAGGCTGGATTTGAAAGCTGATGAACGTAGCTATGAAGCGCTTTGACGAAAAGGGTTATTATTGGCCTCCCATCCATTGCCTTATCTTTTTTATTCTTTAAATAATGTGACAAATGAGGGTTCTGATAGAATTATCTTTGGTGTGGTTTCATGAGTTGACATAATTAAGAGCCATTTCCACTTGGCAATGCTGCGAGAAAAAAAGCTTCCAGCCAGACAAACAAGGAAATTACTTAATTAGCAACTCAGGTGAGCACTTGCTCTTAAGAAAGACGTTAAGATTGGAGGGAAGACAGGAGACCCACAGAGGCAGCGTGTCACAATTGGGTGTTTAGCCAAAGACACATTCTTCTGTCCCTTTCCTCCAGTATGAGTCTTTTCTAACTCTTCACCTGAAATTGGACATGGAAGAGCTCTGCTGCTGCTGCCGCCGTAGCCGCCCTGGTAGACAGAAAACGTCAATGTCAAGGAAGAATGATTGTGTGTTTGGTTCCCTCCAGTTCTCACAAAGTAAACATCAGCGGGCAATTCCTTGGAGATAGATTAGCCACTATTTCATTCCCCTTGGTCCTTCCTGCTGGGTTAATTATTGTTCTGAGCAATGACAGCATTAATCAGCATGATAACAGTTCCTAGTCATTAACGGTGTGACCAGGTTTTATGCATATGGAGGTCCCTCTATCAAACCATCACGAAGATCAGAAACTCATTCTAGGGGGTGCTCTTTCCTAGGAGACCCACAAGTGTCCAGGCTGGGGAACTGTTCCTTTGCGTGATTTAATTTTGAATAGGTTCCAGGTGTCATTTGCGTGACAACGCTGAAGAAGTCTGTTTTGGTGGAACTCTAAGACTTTTGCTCTGGGTCAGAGTCTTTGACTTCTCTCTATATATTTCAGCTTTGATGCTTTTAAAAGCTGCAGAAGCAGTCCAAGTATCATGGTTTAGTAGACAGATTTTGGATCCAGACAGGCATGGATTCAAACATGAGCTTCTGGACTAACCGGTCGTGGGAATTTGGGAAAAATTTAACACTTAGGAATAAATATAATCTATGTAGAACACTTTCACATAGTGCCTGGCACACAGTAAGTGGTCATAAATGGTAGTTTAAAAAATGAGAATACCAGACTAGGCGTGGTGGCTCATGCCTGTAATCCCAGCACTTTGGGAGGCCAGGGTGGGTGGATCATGAGGTCAGGAGTTCAAGACCGGCCTGACCAACATGGTGAAACCCCATCTCTACTAAAAATATAAAAATCAGCCGGGCATGGTGGTGCATGCCTGTAACCCCACCTACTTGGGAGGCTGAGGCAGGAGAATCGCTTGAACCTGGGAGATGGAGGCTGCAGTGAGCAGAGATTGCACCACTGCACTCCAGTCTGGGCAACAGAACGAGACTTCGTCTTTAAAAAGGGGAAAAAAATGAGAATGCCACTAAAAATGTAAAAAAAATTTTTTTTTTTAAATTATGTGACTCCAGCCTGTTTCTGGGGCTTTAGCAGCAAGGGCTGCTATTCCTTTCTTGGTCTCACCTGGCCTTTCAAAAGCCCAGGACCCCTCAAGGACGAAAAGGAGCATTTGGGCCAGAGGCACCTTCAGCCAGTGTCACTAGAGAGACCAATTCAAGAAGAAGACCAACGAATGCATGGTCTTAGCTCCACCCCCAGGGCACACGTGTCCTCCGCATATGAGTCCATAGAATGTAACATACAACATATCTCATATAAATCCAAATACAAATTATTGAGGAAATACAGACTCTTTTATATTGCAAATGTACACATTTCAAAAAATTATTTAAACAAATTTCTTTAGGGACAAGGTCTTACTCTGTTGCCTAGGCTAGAGTGCAGTATTGTGATCAGATCCCAGTGCAGCCTTGAACTCCGGGGCTCAAGTGACCCTCCTGCCTTGGCCTCCCAAAGCACTGGGATTAACAAGAGTGAACCAGAACAGACTGGTCTGTTCACATTTCAAAAATATTCAAGTGGAAAGGCACACATCATAGAATCTGACAATCATAACGTTGCCCTAGCGTGTGGCGCTGGGCCTATATGAGAGTGTCTTGTCTTTGTTATGCTAGTTCATGCTTAGAAAGCGCTGTGGGGTGTTCTTAGGTGTCATGTAAAGGGCCCAGGAGAGAACCTAGAGTTTTCAAATTTCTTCAGTCTACTTCTGACTTCATTAGCAATATTTGGCACTCACCTTGTATCAGAAAAACAGAGTTCTCCTTTTGAGAATAGAGACCCCTTTGGGTCGCAGGGAATAGAATTTGTCATGTATCTGCAAGGAACGGGAACCCTGGTGTAGGTTGTGTGAGACTTTTTAAACAGAATTCTGGCAGACACCTTCCATTAGTCCCTAGAAAGCCTCCATTCCTCTTCCCCACATCAAACTTGAGGTAGAGCTGGGGTTGGCAGCAGCTTGGCTCTGCCATCATGTCCAAATTCCACTATTTCTGTCCTGAATTTGCTTTTCCTGGCAGACTTGAGCCAAGTCCCAATGAAACAGCCATAGCTTTTCAAAATCACAGGCGAAATCGACTGGGAAGAGGTGAGGGGGCAGGGAGTGGACCCGGGAGAATAGTGCACAGTAATTATCACGGAGGGCCCAGTGATGGGGATGTACACTGAGGAAGTCATTTCACACGATCTTTGCTCACTCACTTCCAGTTTGGCTCTCGGCTCCTCAATCTGGGCATGGAGCTGTGCTTTTTATAGGCTGTAAGTCCATTGTGGAGTTATGTATCCTGGCAGTTAGTAAAGTGGTGTTTTCTCTATTTTTATGGGTGCCATAGGACAGCGCAGGCACACACACGTTTGTTGGTACCTTCTCATTCCGTGCTGCTTGTGATGAATGAAGAAAGACTGCCGCCCCCAGCCCCTTCACAGAATAGACCTGGGGCAGCCTCTGCCATGTGTCCCTGTTGGAGCCAACCCCTTCAAGCCCCCTGTCCCCTGCTCCCTGCCGGATGTTATGGGAGTGAGTGAGGGATGAGGATGAAGCCCTCCCTGAAGGGTTATGTAAATCTGAAAGGCTCTGTGGACTTTGAAGCCTGCCTAGGGAAACCTCAACAAACAGCGCCGCCTTACTCTTTGTTAGATTCCCTGTAAACAACTATGGCATGATTGTGGTGGAATCAGAGGACTCGAGGCTGCTTCATGCTTGAGGACTTTTCCCCAGCACGGGTGCCAAGCAGTTGGAGCCTCTTCTCATGATGCAGTCCTGATTAGCCTGGTTCTCCCTCAGACCTCAACCTTTTGTTGAGGGAAAGAAACACTTGTGGTGGAAGGAAACGTAATTCACAAGAGTGTCATGTGCATGGACTGTCGTCTTACCAGTGATGATAATAGGACTAGTCGCCTTAATCTTTCCAGTCAGCCACCATGTTCCATTAGCACGCCTTTCATAATGTCCTCTTCCCTTCACTAACAATGTCTTTGGGCTTCTGGGTTTTCTGTCCTCAAATTCATCCTGAACACCATAACTAGGTCATGCATTCTGGAGAGAGATTTTGGTACTTTGCCTCCCAACATTCAAAGGCTCCCTATTTCCAGGGATAAAGTCCTAACTTTGTATCCTGATATCCACATCCCTACACAGTGTGACCTCTGCCCATGTCTGTGGCCTCCTGCCCTACTCCTCTTCCATGGAACAGAGCTTTTGGTCCTTCAGACACCTGCCTGCTCACCTCTCTGCCTGGACTCTGCCCTCCCTTGCCTGGACTGTCTTGCAATAATGATCTATCCATATCTTCATCTCTCACAGAGAAGTACCGATAGCCTCGGCCCCAGGGAGTCTCTCGCCTTCTCTTTCTTTTATTTTTTTGAGACGGTCTCGCTCTCATCACCCAGGCTGGAGTGCAATGGCGTGATCTCGGCTCACTGCAACCTCCACCTACCAGGTTCAGACAATCCTCCTGCCTCAGCCTCCTGAGTAGCTGGGATTACAGGCGCCCACCATGAAGGCTGGCTAATTTTTGTACTTTTAGCAGAGATGGGGTTTTGCCATGTTGGCCAGGCTGGTCTCGAACTCCTGACCTCAGGTGATCTGCCCACCTCGGCCTCCCAAAGTACAGGGATTATAGGCATGAGCCACTGTGCCTGGCCTCTCTTTCTCTCTCTTTTTCTTTCTCTGAGCTCTATTAGCATTGGCAGCCTGAGAACTTACTTGTCACTGTTTTATATTATTATCTAGCTGGTTTATGTGCTTTACATAGAGTATCTATCCTGAGGGCAAGGACTGTTCTCCACCTTTTTGCAGGGTGCACTGTGCCTGGTATGCAGGGTGGGCCTTGTCCAAAGTGGGGGTGGCCTCCCATGGCTGTCAGGAGCACTGGCTCAGGCATGAGGATTGGATCCTACCACAGGATGCAACCACAGGCGAGCTCCTTCATCTCTCTAGTCCAGAGTTTCCTCATTTGCAAGGTGAGGAGTGATGACTCTTATTTTATAGAAATACTTATAAGGATTAAATTAGATACTCTGGTTTATACACTTGGCATAGTGCTCAGTGTATTATTATCATTATCATCATCATTAAATCCATGTGTGTTGATGACTAGGAATTCTCGTAACAGGATCCAGGGCCTTTCTGAGGGGCTGGACGTTGGAAGCCCTCGCTGGCCTGGCTTCCATTAATGTGCCTGTGTCTCAGTTTCCTTGTGTGCAAATTAGGAGAACAGGATTACCTACTGCCCAGGGTTATTGAAAGAATTAAATATGATGATGGCTGGAAAATACCTACGTTTAGGAAAGAAAGGCTTGGTAAATGAGAAAACCATGGAATTCCGCTAATTGCTGTGGGTCAAAGGTCAGGAATCATGGCCTGTGTCACAGCTTGGGCTTTTCCTGATGGACCCATTATATTTCCCAGTCCCTGTGTTGAGTCTGGGTGGGGTGGGGCAGAAAATCTTCCTTCTGGCTTTGACTTTACATATTTCTGCTCATATGCCTCCCTTTACCCTCTCAGTCCAGACCAGAGATGAGAAAAGCGTTGGGATTTTGGAGAATGATTGGTATTCCTGGCTTAGAAGGATGAGACCCTGCAGTGACTGAGTTGGATGGGGTCACCTGTTGCCCCCAGGCAGCTCATCGGACCCTTGCAGACTTCTCCAGGAACACAGAGCACCCATGGAAATATGTACATTCTCTAAACTGTAGGATCCAGTGCAGACAGATTAGCGCCCCCTCCCTCAAACCTCCCCTCCATTTCATCAGCTTTATGCTGGGGTGATAATGTTTCTCTAACTGCCTAATTGGGAGAGTTTGGCTGGAAAATTGCCATCGTGTTCTTTTAAAGGGTGCCAGCAGCCCACGGCTGCCAGCTATAATGTCAGTGGGTAATCCCGGCTCTGCCGCCACGGAGCCAGGGAGGACCTGTCATCTTCCAGACTCCTTCCCAGGTGGTGAGAGCAGGCTACCAGCTCTAAGAGGAAAGAACACCAAGGAGTAGGACAGAGGTGGTCAAGAAAGCAGCTGCAGGCGCAGGGCTGTTTCCCTCCCTCCTCATGGCCCTCCCCAGCCTGCACCACCAGGGAATGAAATGTCCTGAAATTACAGCGTCACACCAGGATACCCTGGCCCTATGCTGTAGTGCTCAGCTCCATGGACTCCCACTGCAGCAATCTTGAGTTTACACCGAGTTTGGGGGTTGTTCAAGTAGAGGGAAATCTCATTGCCAAGGCTTGTTTCTAAGTTTGCGGGAGACAGTGTAGGATAGCGTTGAGGACTACAGACCTTTGAACCAGGCTGCTTGCTTATGTTCTAATCTGGGCTCTGCTACTTGCTGGGCAAGTTACCGCCTCTCCTAGCTTCATCATCTGTAAAACAGGGGTGATAATACGAGCACTTTCCTCTGTTCACACATCAGGGAGCCCAGGCAGATGGAGGCTCTGGCTGTCTTTAACACGTGGCATCCAAAACCTCTTCTTGCCAGGTAGGCATCTAGCCCACAGAAAAAGAGAAGGCATAAACAAGTAGGTAGGAGGTTTTCTTAGAAGGGGTGTGTCTTACTGTGGTCACACTCCGTTCTCTAGACTGTGGTCACGTGGTCCCAGCCTAGCTGGGTGGGGGAGGGTAGTTGAGCTGCTGCTCAGGATGAACAGCGTCTGCCACACCCAGAAAACCTCCCTAATCGTAACAACTGATGCTTACTGAATGCTCTCCCTATGCCATGCACTGGCACATTCACTTGATTAATTCGATTGTTAAAAATGGCATGGTGATACTAGATATACATTATAAATCAGTGAGGGTCATGGGAGGAACCCAGATGGAACCCTCAAAAGGACAGCTAAAGAGGATCGAATGGTATTTATACACTCATGTTTGTCATTGCTACACCCAGCACTACTTACATCGCCAAAAGGTAGAAGAAACTCAAGTGTCCGTCAGTGGATGGATGGATACACTGAATGTAGTATGGATAGACAATGAGATATTATTCAGCCAAAGAAAGGAAGAATTCTGACACGGGCTGCAACACGGATAGACCTTGAAGACATTATGCTGAGCGAAATAAGCTAGTCACAAAAATACAAATGCTTTATGATTCTGTTTATGTGAGGTACCTAGAGTAGAAAATTCACAGGAGCAGAAAGTGGAATAATGGTTGCTAGAGGGGAAGGTAGGGAAGGGCAAATGAGGAGTTGCTGTTTAACAGGTACAGAGTCTCAGTTTTTCAGGATGAGGAGAGTTCTGGAGGTGGATGGTGGTGATCGTTGCAAAATAATGTGAATTTACTTAACGCCACGGAGTTGTACACTTGAACATCGTTAAGATGTGAAATTTTATGCTATGTACACTTTACCACAATGAAAACCATTGTCATCAATGGTTTGAGGAAGGGAATTTTTACAAATAGATGGGTGATAGGTGCTGATGTGCGATGGTCAAACATGAGGAAGTAGCAACCGCAGGAAGCTGGATCCACCCCCAGGCCTCAGGGCTTCGTGGAAGGAAAGATTACCAGAACGAGTTGAGAGCTGTAGCCATGGGAGAAGGGCCGCCCAACAGAAGGTGTGGCTTTTGGTAGAGGAGCTGAGCACTTCCAAAGCACAGCCCAGCAGAGAGGAGCCAAGGGATAAATACCTGACTTCTGTCCTCTTGTCTTCTGACCTCCTGCTTGTGATTCCCACGGGGCGCCCCTCTCTAGGAGTCAGCAGCCAGGGGAAGCCGGTACTGAAGTCCACGCAAGTCAACCTCCCCAGGGCTCAGAGAAGGGCAGAGGGTGAAGAGCAGACTTCGAGGTCCACTAGAATGCGTGCCATCCGGCTACTGCCATTCCCATTCTAGAGATCAGGAAACTGAGGCAAAAATCAGGTAAATTCACTCACCCAAGCTCATACCATTAGTGACCTGGGATGCTGAGCCCAGAGCCTCTAGATGGAAGAAGGAGGAACTAAAATGTCATGAGGGTCTACCTTGTGCCTGGCACTGTGCTTTCTCCTCTCTGATCAATGAGAAAAGAATCAGAGAAGTTAATTAAGGAACATGCCCAAGGTTAGGCAGCCAAGAGGTGGCAGATCCAGGATTTTACTCCAAAGCTGCTGTCTTTCCACCAACTGCATGACCTTCAGGCTGAGAGCCCATCACTGTCAGCACCGTTATCACCAGCATCAGGAGCAGGCACGGAGTGAGCGCCGCTTTGTGCTGTGTGTCAGGACAAAGGGAGCTACTGTGCATAGCCCCGGTGCCTCTCCTGCCCCCACTCAGCCTTCAGGCTGGGGCACCTACTTTGTGACAAGCCACACTAAACATGGACACAAAAATGCTGTTTGTTCCCCATCAGCAGTCACCAGAATGCTAGTGCTGAAAGACACATTTGAAACCATCTCTCAAACCCCCTCATTTGCTCTGGGCCTGAAGGACCCATCTAGTGTGAGTTTAGATCCAGAGTTCCACATGGACTGAGCCCCTGGCTGAAGTATACTCTGAACTAAACACAGGGGAGACCCCAGATGCAGAGGATATCCCTAGATATCTAGTACACCATCCTCTCCTTTTCATCTGCATCACCATCCCCTAGACCCAGAGTACAAAACTACAGAACACACTGGTCAAATCAACCTTCTGCCTTTTCTAGTGAA